>JARVZY010006737.1:0-25507 GCA_030686995.1 Artemisia argyi | reverse complement strand
TCACCCCAAGTATTGAAAGCAAAGTTCGAAAGTAAAAGTGGGGCTATGACTCACCTCAAGTCCAGATATCGGCACAAAGAACCAGTGGAAGTAAGATGTATCACAACTCAAAAGACAGCAACTACGGACTCGGCACTTCCTAACAATGTAAACTCTTTTCAGAATCATTTCCTCAAAATCAAATATTCCCAATCCTGAATGTATTCCTTTTTACTTTCCAAAAATCCAATTCTCGTATTATTTTAGTATTAGTTTGGAGTTTGGTATCCATGCGGGTGGAGGGTAGACACAACTCAACCTAAGAAATCACAATAAAAGAAATAATAATAATAATCTACGGGTCTAATATTAGTCCAATATATCATTTAAATAAATCATCGAAGTTTATCAAATCCGTCGACTTGGTATCCTTCCACAGCTTATTTACCTAATATATTATTCCAAGATCATACCCAAAACCTAAGTCACATAGCACGTATGATATTATATGGTAAGTATCTAAATTTAATAAGCTCCCTAAATATATCGTCAAACTTACCAAATTCGTCAATTTGATAAACCTCATGAGATATTTAGTAACTCATAAATCCCGTACACAGACCACAACCTATGGGCGTCGTAGGATACAATACCCATTAATATACTCATTTTATATAACCAAATAGATCCTATTTAATCCGTCGATCAAATAAGTTACGTAGTTATAGAAAATGGATGTATTAACGTCACATATCCGTGATAAGCACAAAAGTCATATAAGGAATAGTATGGCCCACTTGAACTCAAGTGACCACGATCTCGTATAACTCGTAAGTTTTCCGTTTTATTTTCCAAAAAGCATTTCATTTCGTATAACATCCAACGTTATAATTATATCGGCATTTATAATTGCTTATTCATAATGACGTCCCCGACATTTATTATACTATTTTTATAGCATAATATATACCGTTACGTTATTATACTATTACTCGTGATCGTTTTATTTTTAATATACGCGCTTGTATAAATATATATACGTTTTCACGTTTATATATTTATGTAAACGTTTATATTATTAATAATAGTATTACGAGTTTTTATTATTAAGTTTGATTATAATTTATATCGAGTTATAAAAGATGGGTCACATGTCCGAGTCATCACTCACGGCTCATTGTCCAAGTCCAAGTGTTAAGGCGTTTTGCCGAAGTCAATCATTGACTAGAAAGTCAACGTGACCTCGACTCGCACAACCGAAAGTCCAAAGTACTATAATTAAATCTCAATCACCATAATCTATCTCCGTCAAACATCCCATTTCACAAGCTACAACAATAGGGTCCGACTACGGCACCCGACTAACCTATCTCCGACATACTAGTTAATCGTCTCACAATCGGTCCCCATTACCACTTTGTCAACACTACTCAAAATAATATGTCCATTGGGTCTCGGCTCTTCTACTCTTTCTCGGCTACAAGTAAACACAACAACAACAATAACATTAACAACAACAAGAAGAACAATAAAGTATTAAGTCTCGAGTCAAAACATCGAGTCAAGTTAGGCTCAACCCGAGCATCAAACAATACCAATCGGACCCTTAGGGTCACGGCATGCTCATACGACCTCAAAACATCAACCAAACGGACCCTTGAGGTCACGGCATGCTCTCGTGAGCTATCAATCAAGACACCGAGACCACGAGGGTCTCGGCTAAGCTCAACCGAGCCTCAAACTCGCCCTAAGCGATATCAAACAAAACAATCCGAACACGAATCGGTCAAGGGTCGACACCACACGGATACCAAATCAATTTCATTCCAAAAACCCTTCTTATATATGTTACCCATTCGGTTTTGACCAAGAAATCAAGAAACAAATGGTTTGACTTTTCGAAGAGTCAAACCTTCATGAAAACCACGTATCTCACCTTCAATACTTCGAAAGATTTTAAAATGGTGTTTGGGGTTGATACACAGCGGCGGTAACGAAATAAAATGGTGGTGGAGGTGATTACCGGCGCGTGTAGTAGTAGGGTGAAAGAGGAGATGGTGGGGATTGTTTTGGTGGTGGCAGTGTAGCAAGATGAGCAGCGGTGAGTTGGTTGCCGGAGGTGGCAGGCGGCGGCGGGTAAGAGAGGGAAAGAGATAGTATTATTTATTTGTTGGGAAGAAGAAAATGAGAAGGGAGGGATAGGGTTAAGGTTTTAATACCCGAAAATTGCAAAAAGGCCCCTCCAGCTTATTCCTTCTCTTTTTAGGCACGAGAATTAAGTTATTTAGTGTAGTTATTAATCGGTCCTTCCCGAAACTCGAATACTCATTCACGAAAAATATTAAACGTCGCCACAAACATTTGTACTCGTCGCTGTTAGTTCTAAATACGCTTTTCTGATAATTTTTAAAATCTATACGTTTATTTTAAATAAAATGCAACCGATTCCCATAATATTTAAATTATTAGGTTTTCTTAGTGCCGGAGTAAACGTAGTGCCTAATTAACCGTAACAATCAATAAATCACGATATAAATTCCATATCAAATCAATAATTCAAATTTAAATTCCACATAAACTTCATAATCCAAAACCACAGGTTTAAATTTTACAATTCCGTTGCGAATAAATTTCAACGTCTAAAAAGCATCAAACTTTATAGTAATGCGGGTTTTTAAAATATCTCTCTAAATTGCCAGTTGTCACATCCTCTCAACCTCAGAAGAAACCCGTCCCGGGTTTCTCTCGGAACAAACCATCTACGAAGTGAAAAGCTTAGGATATCTCTTCTGAAACTCATCCTCACGTTCCCACGTAAATTCCAGTCCATGACGAGAATTCCAACGAACCTTGATGAGTGGAATATGACTGCGCTTGAGTCGCTTAATCTCTCGATCCAAAATCTCAATCCGCTCTTCCACAAAGTTCAAATTCTCATCAACACGAATATGCTTCATAGGTATCACCGGTGTTTCCTCAGAAAGGCACTTCTTCAAATTACTCACATGAAACATATCATGAACTTTACTCTGTTCATGTGGTAGCTCCAACCGATAAGCTACGGGCTCAATCCTTTCCAGAATAAGAAATGGTCCAATGTAGCGGGGGTTGAGTTTCCCACGTTTCCCGAAATGTATCACTCATTTCCAAGGCGAGACTTTCAGCATCACTTTGTCTCTAACCTGGAACTCTAGGGGTTTACGTCTCTGATTGGCGTAACTTTTCTGCCTATCTCGAGCTGCTTGTAACCGATCCCGAATTTGAGTCACTTTCTCAGTAGTCTCTAAAATAAGCTCAGGACCTGTGAGTTGGCTATCTCCAACCTCAGCCCAACAAATCGGCGAACGGCATTTACGACCATATAAAGCTTCGAATGGTGCAGCTTTAAGACTTGTGTGGTAACTGTTGTTATAGGAGAATTTCGCAAGAGGTAGATATTTCTCCCAGCCTTTACCAAAGTCTATTATACATGCACGAAGCATATCCTCTAAAGTCTGAATAGTTCTCTCACTCTGACCGTCGGTTTCGGGATGATATGCAGTACTCATATCAAGTCTCGTCCCCAAAGCGGTTTGAAGTGATCGCCACAAAGCTGATGTAAAACGACTGTCGCGATCTGAAATAATCGATATTGGAACACCATGACGAGAAATAATTTCCTTCACATATAACCTTGCAAGTTTGTCGACACTATCATCTTCACTAATCGCCAGGAAATGAGCAGACTTAATCAATCGATCCATAATTACCCAGATAGCGTCACAACCGCTAGCTGTCTTCAGTAATTTGGTAATAAAGTCCATTGTAATCCGCTCCCACTTCCAAACTGGGAGTTCTGGCTGCGTCAATAATCCTGATGGTCTCTGGTGTTCTGCCTTAACCTTCGAACATATCAAGCACTTGCTAACGTACAACGCTATATCTACCTTCCTGTTTGGCCACAAATATAATTTCTTCAGATCCTGGTACATCTTATCAGATCCAGGATGAATAGAATACCTTGACTTATGCGACTCATGCATAATCAACTCACGAATTCCTCCATACAATGGTACCCAACTTCGGTCTCCAAAACATAATATTCCATCGGAACGCTTAACGAATCCCTTCTCATTTTCTACCATCCCAAATATATTTTCAGCAGGTCGGTTTTCTGCAACGCTTCCATTTGAGCTTCTAATATCTGAGATGGTAACGGCGATACGATAATCATTCCTAATGACCTAACTCGTAACGGTGGTATTCTCTCCTTTCGACTAAGAGCATCAGCAACGATGTTTGCTTTACTGGGATGATAGCGGATTTCGCAATCATAATCACTTAGCAGCTCAATCCAACGTCGCTGTCTCATGTTGAGCTCTTTTTTATTCAAGATGTGTTGTATACTTTTGTGATCAGTGTATACAACACACCTGGTACCATACAAATAATATCTCCATATCCTTAAGGCAAAAACCACAGCACCTAAATCCAAATCATGGGTGGTGTAGTTCTTCTCATGCTTCTTGAGCTGTCGGGAAGCATAAGCTATCACTTTCTCTCGTTGCATCAACACAGCTCATATACCTTTATGAGAAGCGTCACAATAAACAACAAAGTCTTCGCTACCTTCAGGTAATGCCAAGATAGGAGCACTACACAACATCTCCTTAAGTAATTGAAATGCTTCCTCTTCCTTATCTCCCCATTCATATTTAACATTCTTTTGAGTCAATTTGGTCAACGGCTCTGCTATCTTCGAAAATCCCTCAATGAACCTTCGATAGTAGCCGGCTAAACCCAAAAATTGACGAACTTCAGTTGGGGTCGTCGGTGTGGCCCAATCTTTAATTGCTTCAATCTTAGCGGGATCTACATGAACTCCCTGACTATCAATTACATGACCCAAAAATTGTACCGTCAGAATCCAAAATTCGCATTTGGAGAACTTGGCATACAACTTCTCCTGCCTGAGCAATTCTAAGATGAGTCTTAGATGCTCCTCATGCTCTTTATCACTCTTCGAATAGATTAGAAAATCATCGATAAACACGATCACAAACTTGTCTAAGTAAGGCTTACACACCCGATTCATAAGATCCATGAATACCGCCGGTGCGTTAGTCAACCCAAACGGCATCACTTGGAACTCGTAATGCCCGTAACGGGTTCTAAAAGCCGTTTTCGGAATGTCTTCCTCGCGAACTCTAAGTTGATGATACCCCGATCTCAGATCGATCGTTGAATACACATTCGATCCTTGAAGCTGGTCAAACAAGTCATCGATCCTCGATAACGGGTATCTATTCTTCACCGTTAACTTGTTCAGCTCTCGGTAATCGATACACATACGAAACGATCCATCCTTCTTCTTCACGAATAAAACTGGGGCTCCCCAAGGTGAAGAACTTGGTCGTATACACCCCTTTTTCTGATATCTCCGCCAATTGTTTCGACAACTCTTCCAGTTCAGTCGGTGTGAGTCGATAAGGTGCCCGTGCTACGGTTGCAGCACCAGGTATCAACTCAATCTGAAACTCCACTTGTCTAGTAGGCGGGATTCCCGGCAAATCATCGGGAAATACATCCGGAAAGTCACGAACTATAGACACATCTCCAATGCATCTTTCTTTCTTCTCCTTCCTTTCTTTCTCAGAGATTTGAGCTAAGAAAAGGCAACATCCTTTTTCCATTAGCTTCGGTAGCTTAGTGCAAGAAATGACCGGTAATCTAGATGGGCTCCTCAAACCTTTTCGATCTCCTTGTATATTCAAGGTCTCCCTACCGTAAGGCACACGTACGATCTTCTCATCGCAAAGTATGTGAGCACGATACTTCGACAACCAATCCATACCAATGATGACATCGAAACTTCTTAACGTGATGGGTAGAAGATCTATGTTGAAAGGGTGATTCAAGAAATTTAACGTGCAACCGCGAACGATAGTTTTAATCCTTTCTATGTTTCCGTTAGCTAACTCTACATCATAACCAACTCCTAAGGTAATCAGGGGTTTTTCTAGTAAGGGTGCAAATGTAGTGGACATAAAACTTCTATCGGCACCAGTATCAAATAGTATGGAAGCATAACGATTATTGAGAAGGAACGTACCAGTAACGACGTTCGGGTCTTCTCCTCTCTCGTTCCCAATTGCATACACTCTCCCATGAGCAGCTCCTGCTTCCACACGTTGGTTCTCATTGACTTGACGCCCACGGTTTCCTCTAGCTCTACGGTTTTCATGATTGTACCCATTACCACCCGATCCTTGATTTCCTCGGTTCCATGATTCCCTGCACGCATTCCTATAGTGTCCCTTCTTCCCACATCCAAAGCAAGTAACATTCGCCTTACTCATAGTTTCAGGAGTAGCTTGAACCATTGCAAGTGGTCGAACTCTACAATCCTTAGCTATGTGCCCAGTCCTTGAGCAGTTCTGGCACATCACAGTACATCGTCCAGAATGATTCTTGTAACAGCGGCCACATTTGGGTGCATTACCATTGTCGTTCCTCTTATCTCCATCCCCTATAGCATAAGCCTTGGCAACTGCTTGTCGTTTGTTTCGGTGATCATTACTCTTAGAGTGATTGTCTCTCTTCCTCTTTCCATTCTTTTCTTTTTTAGCACTTTCCAATTCCAACGAATCCATCAATTCTTGAGCGATCGTGATAGCCTCATGAACATTTGCAGGCCTAGCAGCAATCACGTCGTTCCTTGTAGCCACAGGCAACCCATCGGTATACCACTCAATCTTTTGAGTCTTAGTCTTAACCATATCTGGGCAAAGCAAGGCCAACTCTTGGTAATGACGATTGTAAGTCACCATATCGGTACCCTTCACTTTGTGATTCCAAAACAAAATCTCCAACTTCTTAACCTCATTCCTTGGGCAGTAAGTCTGAATCAACAAAGACTTAAATTGCTCTCAAGTCATGGCATAGGCCACTTCACTCCCAACCAAATTTCGGTAATTGTTCCACCAAGTTAATGCTTCGTCCTTAAAAGTAAAAGAAGCAAATTTTACCTTTGCATTCTCCGCACAATTGCTGACATTGAACACTGACTCAGTTTTCTCTATCCACCTGACCAAGTAGACCACTCCTTCAATCCCACCAAACTCAATGGGTCCACAGATTCGGAACTTTTTGTAGTTACATCCATTAGTACGAACAGGTGGAAAAGTTCCAGCAGAGTTGTTGGAATGATTTGACTCAGCTAGTAGTTCAGCAACTCGTTGTTCCACAAGTTGGTTGATCATAGCTTGATCCACAGTAGGTGCATTCAGTGGAACATGATAATTGTCTCCCTGAACATCAACATTTTGATTCCTGTTGTTGCGATTGGTAGTGTCCAGGTTGTCAGGAGTAGGGGTTTCAACATTTCGAGTAGGACGGCGTCCTCGGCGACCAGGGGTAGTCGCTGCAGGACCAGTTTGGGTAGCTCTGACAGGGTTTCGTCATGGGGCCATTGATCTGAAACATAATACAAGGTTCATAAGTCTCCGATAATATTTATCATACGCTCAACAAGAATTGGATAAATGAAGCCAAGACATCGGAAGAATATCAACAATACACCACAAGACATCAATAAGACAAATAGGAACTCAATTTCCACGACATCCAAAACCACATAACCTCATACATAATAACCATCACCCATACAAATAGCGATCAAGACATCGTTCCAACTACAAAAGACATAAAAGATACTAATCATTCCAAAACGAGACGAACATACAACTGAAATACATCAAAGATAAGATAACTAGCTTTTCTAACCAAGCACTCCTCGGTTCAGAAAGCAACATGACGACACAATCCAACTATCTAGCCACTATGCTGGCGTAGACTCCTCAACTCCTGTCTCAAACCATCCAACTCTCTCAATAACGATCCCAACTCGACACTGTGAGTATCACTATCTCTCTTGAGGTCTGCTACCTCCTTCTCCAACTCTGTGTTCCTCTGCCACAACTTGCGATCTGCCTTACGAGCCGTGATGAAACCTCTCTGCAGACTCTCTATCTGCTTGATGAGGCGAAAAATGATCCATTTTTAGGGGGTCATTTAAGCCCGGAATTGAATTTATTTGATCAAATATTGCCCTAAATCGTTCCTTTTGTAATTTTAGGTACTTTTGGAGTGAATTCTGGAAAAGGAAGCATTTTGGACATTTTTGGAGCATAAAAGTGAAGAAAACGGCAAAGTCTTAATCTTCCTTGCTGGGAACAGTACCTGACGGCGTCATAAGCTTCTTCATGACGGCGTCAAGAGTAACACAAGAGGTGGAAGTGGATAAAGTCCGTGACGGTCCAGAAAGTTTTGTGCATTGGAGATGACGGCGTCACCCAAGGCCGTCACCTGTAAAATTAAAGAGTGATGGCCTAGAAAATTTCCTGAAGGCGTCACGTAGGCCGTCACGTGTTAACTTGTCAAAACTTGCGCGCGAAGTAGCTGATATTGTTTTGGTCATAACTTTTGCATACGAACTTGGATTTAGGTGATTCAAAAGCCCACGCGAAGAGGACGAAGAAATCTACAATTTGGTGAAGAAAAATTGGTCATGACACCGTCACTCTTTACGAGGTGACGCCGTCAAGCCTTGCTGACAGAAAACTTGCCTATAAATATAACATCATAACTTCACTTTTGTAAGCCCTAAACCCTAAGGTCGTTTCCTGGGTTTAGGTAGGTGTTTTTCCAGCAACTTAGAGGGTTTCAATCACTCCATAAAAAACATGTATTGGTTTGTTGATTCTATATTAATTATGTTTTCCATTATCATTGTTGTTTGCTCTTCTTTGATGATGATTTGCTAATTCACCTTGTGACTACTTATGATTGTGTGAAACTTGTATATAATTGATTAGATCTTATTGATTCCTTGTTGATGTTTGTGTCTATCTTCATCAATTAAGGTGTGACACTTTGATAGGTCTAGTTGATTTAGCTTATAATTCTTGATTTCTATTGTCTCTTGTTTGGTTGATTGTATTTGATGTTAGGCTTAAGAAAACTGGCAGACTTCCATAGGGTAACATGCTTGAACGTCTTAAGAAACATGAACCAATGCGTACTAGGTTATTATGGTTGTATTTAATGCATGAGCGAATTCTAATGATCCCATGTTAGGAGCTTCTTGCAGGCTCGACATAGGAGTGAAGTAGGAGCTTATAGAGTTGGGGAAGTACGTACGCCACCCCACGAATGGTATTAAGGAATACAACCCGTCAATTAAAACAAGGTGTGACAATTCAATAGGTAGAATTGGATAGCTAGCAAGGTGTAACATATCATAGGTAGACATGCTTCACTTATCTTGTAGAACCTTAGTTTATTTTTCTTGCACATTAGTTTGATTAATAGCTTTTGGGTTAGTTGATTAGCAACTAATTCCGCCTCTCCTTCCAATACCCGAGATTTTTAGTTGCTTTTCATAAAATATAAAAATACAAAAAGAATCATCCTTCACCTTTACACCTAGTACGATTAATTTCAAACCTAACGACACTATTCCTGAGTTGAACGATCAATCCCCCGGTACTTGTCACTATACTATACTACAACGATCAGGTACACTGCCTGGTGGGGGTTGTAAGCTTCTCGAGATCCCTCGAGAGGTAAAACCTGGTGCGATTCCCACGTATCAAGTTTTTGGCGCCGCTGCCGGGGAATAGTTATTGTTTAGGTTGAAATTTATTTTGATTAGGTCTACTCATTAGATTCCTATCAAGTGAGATTTTTTTTCTTTTTATTTTGTAGCTTTCTCGTAGTCTATCTTTTCTTTGTGATTTTTTTTTTTAATTTGCTTCAAATGGACTTTACACTTAGACTTCTAAGATTGCAAGATAAGGTTGAGCGGCTAAGACACCAAAGAGTTCAAAATACCTCATTTAGAGACACCTATGAATCATATGAGCCTTCACCTAGGTTAGATTTTTATGAACAACCTCCATGTTTAAGATCTCGTTTTAGTGAGGCCAATAGGAAATGCGACCTAGTTTGCGAAGGAATTATGGAGAGAGCCGTTGCAACAAACCATAAGTTAGATGAAGCACTAGGTTTACTATTATCACTACCTAAGAAAACAATTAAGGAGGATTTAGCCGAGCATGACCACATTGATCAAAAAGACCTAGGTTTTATGACCAATGACTTTGAATCTCAAGGAACACATGATGAATCCTTTAGGCAAATTGAATATAAGATTATTGAGGATGATCCTTATGATTCGGACATAGAAGTTGAGATGCCTAGAGAAGCACGTGAGATACTTAGGAGAATGCTTAGGATAGATTCTACCAAAACACATGATGAGGATATAGGTGATCTTGACACATGGAATGATGAGGTCAATAACATAAGCCAACAAAATACTCAACCATCATTTGAGGCACACACACCGCCCGTGACTTACCCGGAAGAAGTAGAAGGAACTTTAGGAATTCCGATGGAGGTAGAACCCTTGGACCAGGCACCACTTGAGGATATAGGTTTGAATACTTGTAGTGATAAAGTAAACATAAGTAAAGCACAACCAAACGGGGTTTTAAAGTTTACATTCATCCCAATTTTTCCAAAGTAAGGCCCAAAAGAAATAAACGTAGGTCCACAAATACATATCAGAGTTTGAGAAAAATAGATCCTTAAACCGCATTGCCAAGCCAAGCCTCCAATCCAAACATCCAAAGTTATTACTTAATTACCTGAGAAAACGCGCTAAAAGTCAGCTTTCGCTGGTGAGATCATAGGTTTAAGTTCATAATTCAATCAAGTGGACATATACGCAAAACTCTTGCTAGCTAGACTAGCCTCATTTCTCAAAAACCAACCCTATAGGTGCACACTATAGTCCAAAACCAAATCAAATCAATTTGTATGCGCAAGAATGAGACATACCCAACATTCGTAAGAATACGACATGTTCAACAACTTACCTAGTTCTAGACTAGGCCTCGTTCCATAGCTTACCTAGTTCTCGACTAGGCCTCGCTCTCTAACTTACCTAGTTCTATAAGCATAGCAAGTTTTGAAATCAAAAGCGATAATAGTCCACATAAAGCAAAGTTCAAAAGTAAAAGTGGGGCTATGACTCACCTCAAGTCCAGATATTGGCACAAAGAACCAGTGGAAGTAAGATGTATCACAACTCAAAAGACAGCAACTACGGACTCGGCCCTTCCTAACAATGTAAACCTTTTTCAGCATCATTTCCTCAAAATCAAATATTCCCAATCCCGAATGTATTCCTTTTTTACTTTCCAAAAATCCATTTCTCGTATTATTTTAGCATTAGTTAGGAGTTAGGTATCCATGCGGGTGGAGGGTCGACACAACTCAACCCAAGAAATCACAACAAAAGAAATAATAATAATAATCTACGGGTCTAATATTAGTCCAATATATCATTTAAATAAATCATCGAAGTTTATCAAATCCGTCGACTTGGTATCCTTCCACAACTTATTTACCTAATATATTATTCCAAGATCATACCCAAAACCTAAGTCACATAGCACGTAGGATACTATATGGTAAGTATCTAAATTTAATAAGCTCCTTAAATATATCGTCAAACTTACCAAATTCGTCAATTTGATAAACCTCACAAGATATTTAGTAACTCATAAATCCCGTACACATACCACAACCTATGGGCGTCGTAGGATACAATACCCATTAATATACTCATTTTATATAACCAAATAGGTCCTATTTAATCCGTCGATCAAATAAGTTACGTAGTTATAGAAAATGGATGTATTAACGTCACATATCCGTGACAAACACAAAAGTCATATAAGGAATAGTATGGCCCACTTGGACTCAAGTGACCACGATCTCGTATAACTCGTAAGTTTCCCGTTTTATTTTCCAAAAAGCATTTCATTTTGTATAACATCCAACGTTATAATTATATCGGCATTTATAATTGTTTGTTCATAATGACGTCCCCGGCATTTATTATACTATTTTTATAACATTATATATACCGTTACGTTATTATACTATTACTCGTGATCGTTTTATTTTTAATATACGCGCTTGTATAAATATATATATGTTTTCACGTTTATATATTTATATAAACGTTTATATTATTAATAATAGTATTAAGAGTTTTTATTATTAAGTTTGATTATAATTTATATCGAGTTATAAAAGATGGGTCACATGTCCGAGTTATCACTCTTGGCTCATTGTCCAAGTTCAAGTGTTAAGGCGTTTTGCCGAACTCAATCATTGACTAGAAAGTCAACGTGATCTCGACTCGCACAACCGAAAGTCCAAAGTACTATAATTAAATCTCAATCACCATAATCTATCTACATCAAACATCCCATTTCACAAGATACAACAATAGGGTCCGACTACGGCACCCAACTAACCTATCTCCGTCATACTAGTTAACCGTCTCACAATCGGTCCCCATTACCACTTCGTCAACACTACTCAAAATAATATGTCCATTGCCGAGACCTCATGGGTCTCGGCTCTTCTACTCTTTCTCGGCCACAAGTAAACACAACAACAACAATAACATTAACAACAACAAGAAGAATGATAAAGTATTAAGTCTCGAGTCAAAACATCGAGTCAAGTTAGGCTCAACCCGAGCATCAAACAATACCAATCGGACCCTTAGGGTCACGGCATGCTCATACGAGCTCAAAACATCAACCAAACGGACCCTTGAGGTCGCGGCATGCTCTCGTGAGCTATCAATCAAGACACCGAGACCACGAGGGTCTCGGCTAAGCTCAACCGAGCCTCAAACTCGCCCCAAGCGATATCAAACAAAACAATCCGAACACGAATCGGTCAAGGGTCGACACCACACGGATACCAAATCAATTTCATTCCAAAAACCCTTCTTATATATGTTACCCATTCGGTTTTGACCAAGAAATCAAGAAACAAATGGTTTGACTTTTTGGAGAGTCAAACCTTCATGAAAACCATGTATCTCACCTTCAATACTTCGAAAAATTTTAAAGAAAATGGTGTTTGGGGTTGATACACGGCGGCGATAACGAAATAAAATGGTGGTGGAGGTGATTACCGGCGCGTGTAGTAGTAAGGGTGAAAGAGGAGATGGTGGGGATTGTTTTGGTGGTGGCGGTGTAGCAAGATGAGCGGCAGTGAGTTGGTTGCCGGAGGTGGCAGGCGGCGGCGGGTAAGAGAGGGGAAGATAGAGTATTATTTGTTTGTTGGGAAGAAGAAAATGAGAGGGGAGGGATAGGGTTAGGGTTTTAATACCCAAAAATTACAAAAAGGCCCCTCCAGTTTATTCCTTCTCTTTTTAGGCACGAGAATTAAGTTATTTAGTGTAGTTATTAATCGATCCTTCCCGAAACTCGAATACTCATTCACGAAAAATATTAAACGTCGCCACAAACATTTGTACTCGTCGCTGTTAGTTCTAAATACGCTTTTTTGATAATTTTTAAAATCTATACGTTTATTTTAAATAAAACGCAACTGATTCCCATAATATTTAAATTATTAGGTTTTCTTAGTGTCGGAGTCAACGTAGTGCCTAATTAACCGTAACAATCAATAAATCACGATATAAATTCCATATCAAATCAATAATTCAAATTTAAATTCCACAGAAACTTCATAATCCATAACCATAGGTTTAAATTTTACAACTCCGTTGCGAATAAATTTCAACGTTTAAAAAGCATCAAACTTTATAGTTATGCGGGTTTTTAAAATATCTCCCTAAATTGCCAGTTGTTACAATAAGAAAGACAACATCCCAATATATGTGCATAGAAGCCAACACAGATGCTATGAGTTGTAATCTCCCTGGATATGATAAGTAATTATTTTTCCAATCATTCACTTTACTCTTCACTCTATCTATCAACTGTTTGCGTTCTTTTGCTCCAATCTTTTTAGTAACAAGTGGGACACCAAAATACTTTACTGGAAGTTTGCCAATTTGAAATGGTAATATCCTAAGGATTTCATGAGCTTCTTCATTCTTCACATTCCTAAAGAAAACAGTGCTTTTGTTCATGTTAGTAATCAGACCAGATGCATTGCTGAACTCAGTTAGGGTGTCTTTAATAACACTTATGGATTTCACATCACCATGGCTTGAAACAATCAAATTATCTTTAAAACACAAATGTGTCAGTTGGATCTCCTTACATCCTTTGTGGTACTTAAAGTCACCATTTTGTTGAGTATTCTTCTTCATCATCCTAGTAAAGACCTCCATGACAATAGTGAATAGGTATGGAGAGATTGGATCTCCCTACCTTAGTCCTCTTCCACTAGGAAAATAACCTCTTCTTTCACCATTCAAACAAACAGTGAACTTGGCTGTTGTAACACAGACCATAATCCATTTAACCATTTTCTCATGAAAACCAAACTGAATTAATGTATGTTCAAGAAAGTTCCAGTCCACTGTGTTATAGGCTTTAGCAATATCAATCTTTAAGCAGCATCTCTTTGGCCCATTCTTCATATCATAACCCTTGAGAAGCTCTTGTGTAATGAGAATGTTGTCTTGAATTAGTCTTCCTTGAATGAATGCACTTTGATTTAAGCTAACCAACTTCTGCAACCCATTTTTAATTATGTTTGTCAAAATCTTGCTGATACATTTGTAAACCACATTACAACATGCAATTGGTCTAAATTCAGAGACTTTGCTTGGATTGTTAACCTTTGGGAAAAGTGTGATTAGAGTAGCATTCAATTCACCAAGAAGTTTTCCTGTATTGAAGAATTCCTTTATAGCCAGACACACATCTTTACCCACTATGTTCCATGCTTTCTTATAAAATGTAGAGGTATAGCCATCTGGTCCAGGAGCTTTGTTCTCACCAATGTCAAACATAGCATTCTTAATTTCATCATCAGTGATATCCTTAACCATTTCATTAGCTTCAATCTCACTTAACTTTATACCAAACAGGCCCTCTATATTCCAACACTACACACCAGATCCTGTCTTTCCAAGAAATTGCTCAAAATGCTTTACAAACTGATCTTTCATAAGTTCTCCTTCCAATCTTACTCCATCTTCTGTGTTAATACTCATGATCTTACTATGTTGTTTTCTACTCTTCAAAACTTTGTGAAAATACTTATTATTTCTATCTCCTTTACTTATCCACTCCACCTTAGCTTTTTGATAAAGGAAACTTTCTTCATCATCTAATGCTTCATTGTAACTCCTCAAAGCTTCAATTTCAATTAGTTTGTACTCACTTGAGTGTGGATCTTCATCAACCTTCAATTGAGCCTTTTTAAGATTTTCTCTTCTTTCTTTTACTCTTTCAAACAAATTACCATTCTTCCACATCAGATTATTTAAAGGCCTCTTAAGTTTCTTCATTTTCCGCACAAGCTTATACTGTCTATGACCTTGAATTTTCACATTCCATTCATCACCCACAGTAGATAAAAACACATCTTTGCCAGCAATGTAGTTAGCAAATCTAAATGATTTCTGCTTTTTAGACAAACACTTTGGAAACTTCACAATAATTGGACTGTGATCAGACACCAAGTATGGTAGAAACTCAGCATTTGCTAATGGATATTCTGTCATAAATTCTTCATTGACCATTGTTCTGTCCAACTTCTTTAAGATGCTTGTTTGAGGGTTTGAAGGAGACTTAATCCATGTGAAGAAAACACCACAGCTGCTTAAATCTTCAATTTCAGCTTCATTCACACATTCTATAAAGTCCTGCATATCATTAGTAGCATTTGATCCTCCAGCTGAATGTTCATTTGGCTTCAAATTTACATTAAAATCTCCAAGCAGCAACCATGGCATACCACCAGTAATTCTCTTTGCACTAATAACGTCTCTCCATAATTCCTTCCTTTCTCTGCCTGTGTTTGCAGCATACACAAAACAACATAGAAATTTAACATTGTTAAAAAGATTTTCTATCATACATACCATATGTTGTCTAGATGTATGTGTCAGCATCACATTCACCATATCCCTATCCCAACTCACCACAATTCTACATCCATTTGACTATGAACCACATTAGAAATCCAACTCCAGTTCCCAAAAGCCACTTCACAAACTTTAGACAACTTCTGAGGTTTCACATGAGTTTCCAAAATAGCACATACCTGTATTCCTTCCTCTAAGATTAATTTCTTCACTTCTTTTTGTTTTTTCAGTTTATTCATACTCCTAATATTCCATGTAGCTAACTTTAAATCCATTAAAAAAAACTATACTAATATATGTACACTACAGTTATCACTGCATTCCTCAATTCAATATATTCTTGCTCAAACCAGTGACATTCTCCTTTGTCATAGTTTGAGACATTTCATTCCTAGCCTCCATTACATCCTCTGCATTCACCTCCTCACTTTCCTTTTCCTTTTCTCTGTCAATATCCCATTGCCTATTGAAGCAATTCTCCATATCTTTAGTCCATGTTTTGATCTCTGCACAAGTAGGCTGTATTTTCTTATTCAGATATTCATCTACCACCATCCTATCATTAATTATTCTTACTTCATCAGTGTTTTCAACCATTGTCTCATTCAAAGTTTCATATCTATTAGAGTTTGCTGTCTTATCTTGTTTTCCACTAATAATAGTTTTAGATGTTGATGCAATATCTTGAACTACACCTTTCCCCTTCTCATTTTCCCCACACTTCTTTCTATATTCCTGTCTTTGATTATTATTGTAGTAGCTATTCTTAAACAGCCAATTCCTGTTCTGCACTGGAGCAAACTCATCTGGCACTTTACTCTTATTAGCTTCGTGTGTCTTAGCCTCATTCACTCTTTTTTCTTGAATTTCTTTCTCAGTTCTTGGCCTAACATTACAAGCTTCAACTGTGTGTCCAAAGACTTTGCAATGAGAGCAACAGTCAGGCTTCCAATCATATTCAACCTTAACCACTTTCATACCTTTCAAGCACTTATTCCCATCAGTATACTCAATCTTGATTTCGTTTCCTATCTGTTTCCCAGCTTCCACCTCTACTAACACTCTTGCATAATCTGCCCTTCCCACTCCATACTGACACATGTGAGCTGTAACAGAGTCCATCACCATTGGTTTTCCTAATAAACTTGCCATAGCACTAATACCTTCCACACTACATGCTTCCATTGGAATGTTCATCATTTTGATCCGTAGTGGCAGTTTTGTTGGTTCAACTTTCATTAATCCAATCTCAGGGTTCCATTTTTGTACAAATAAGGGCCTATTATTAACCATTCATGGACCTTGTTTCAGAACATTATTCATCCCAGTTTCATTATGAAATTTAAACAGATTCACCCCACTAGCATTCACAATCACTTCTTTTAGCCCAAATCTACTCCACATTCTTCTGATGTGATACCTCAACTCATTGATCATCATGTTTTGTCCCACAAAATATCCACATATAGTAAATTGCCACTTAAAACATCCTTTCTTCACAATATCCTCATCAAATAAAACTGTTTCCTCACCATTATCATTCACTTTAGGTGCAATAAACATCATATTTTTAGTCACTGTTATTTCATCCTTAGTAACCATTTTTGCATAAGAGTTCACATTTTTATCTAATTTTTCCTTGTTATTATCACTATCCATATTTTCTTTACTAACAACAGTCACATCATTATTAGCAGATAAATTAGAAGTACTTACAGCATCATCCTGCTTGTTCAATTCTATATTCTGTTCACCCTTATCACTACATTCAGTCGCATCTTCCATCTCCTTAGCACCTTCCTCATTCTTATCCAATTCACTTTCACTTTCAGCATCACCTTCCTTATTCATCTCATTCCCCTCAACATCCATCTTTTCCCCCAAATTATGTGCCCTAATTTCTTCCTCAACTTCATCATTTTCCCCGTTAGTACGCATTTGACTCAAATTACCCATAATATGATCTTTGTATCTCGTTGGACGCTTGATTCTCCTTTTATTCTTCCTATTCGACATGTTTAACAGCAATAGTTATTCGTAATTTTTGCTCAATTGATTAATCAAATTTTGGCGCCAAAATTGACAAACTCAATTACACGGTAAAATTTGGGGAAAATTATACCAAACTATGTAGAATTGAAAACTGAATCGAATGATCAAATTTGATTATTGAAATACGTATACAGCTAACAGGTTAAATGTTTGATTAAGTAAAAAACAGTTAATTATGTTAACAAAAACCTATTTAATCAAAAGTTCAAAGACGAAAAAAGTAAAGATACATTGGTGTGTTACTGGAAAAATAAGCAGCTTCGTTGGATCAATTGAGCTTTAGAAACAAGATGAAAGCTGATTTCATCTCTTAAAAAAAAAAAAAAAACGTTATATTTAATATCAATTAAATGAATCAAATAGTTACCAGGGGTATTCTTTAATAATTAAAACTTTGAACAGAATTTGCACTTTGCTTACAAGTCGTTACACGAGAACATGATGCAAAACACTAAAACAGATAAACATATACACGAGGCCCAAATATAAATGGGCTTGCTCATTATACACCAGGTCTAGTAAACAAAAGCTAGCCATTATAACATTCAAATCCATTCAAATTTAAGTTTTAACAAAAGACCAAGCTTTTCTAGTGTATGCTTGTAACTTTGTAAGTTGTAGCGCAAAAAATGTAAAAGAACACAGGAGTATTCAGTATTAAGGCAGCGATTGCAATGCCAATAAACTTTTATTTATCATGACTCACTGCAGTCGGATGAATAAATGTATTTTTGTATGTAACAGACCAGTAGAAGTATGAAATTGTAGCATATGGCGTGTATGACATTAAATTTTTTTAGTTGTTGGTGGGTGGCGCGTACATACTGAACATATTAGAAAAACATCCTCGTGAATATGTCACTGTATTAGTATTTAGTATTTACGCCATTTTATGTTTAGTCTCTAAGTTTAATATCATCGAGCCATTCTCTAAGCATTCATTGAAACATGATTGTTTTGACCAAATATTCATAAACAAAAGAAGTAAATTGAACCCCATGGTTTTTGGTGATGTTGTTACAATTTAAACCATAGTGTATGTTATGATCAATTAGAAAATCGTACTCGCTCAAAGCTTTCCTGTGCTTGATGACTTGTCGATTAAGTTACCATTATGTCACAACCCGCTCGCTCGATAGAGTCATTTCCGAGGTTGGTCGGGATTCCGGATTGTTCTAGACTTACTTAGAAGTCTCTATGGAATTCTAAGGAAGTTGCAAGAACGTCTTGGAAGCCCTTGGAAGATATTGGAAGGTCTTGGAAGTTCTTAGAAGCGCTAGAAGCTTCCTCCCATGGAAGGTTGTAGAACTCTCAAATAGAAGGTTGTAGAATCTTCTAGTTTGTACATAGTTGTAGTATAAATAGGACATCCTCATTTGAGGAAGACACCTCTTAAATCACTTGTAATCTCTTGTAAAGTTCTCTCAAGCAATACAAAGTATTTCCCATTTCACTTGTACCATTCTTTAAAGCTTTATCTAGTTGTCTAGATAATTGAGTATTCGAGCAAGGCTGACTTAGTCGAGACTAAGTGCCGCACGGAAGAACCTTGTAGAGACAAGTCCGTGACAATTAGCCATGTTTCATTTCAAAGTTGCTTTAGAAAGAGTAATCGATTAGCTATTAAATTAGTTGTTACAAAATTTTAAAAGTTACTTGCAAAGATTTTGTAAATCGATAGAAAACTATTTTATGCACGAGTTTAAATCGGTAGGAGAACCCTGACCTCGTGCACTCTTTTTCTCGTGATCTTTAGCTACAAGTTTAAATCGATAGAAAACATAAGACCCCAACATCACATAATAAACACATGTTTCCCGTGATCTGTAGCTACAAGTTAAAATCGAACTCTAACACCAAGGGTTCGTTTGGTAGGAAGAAATGAAATATCAAATGAATGGAATAAATGATGTAATGGAATGAATGACGCAATGTAATTATTCATTACCGTTTTTAATCATGTTTGGTTGGTAAGATAAGACGTAATGAAATCTATAAAAAAAAAGACTAAAATGGCCATTGGTCATAGGAAGTTTATTTAATGTGGTTAGTTAATTATGGACTTTTATGTAATTTTCATTCCATTACAAGATGTAATGAAAAAAAAAGGAGGGGACCTTAAGGAATGAAAATGGTGTAATGAGTCATTCCTTGCAATGAATCATTACATTGTAAATGTGTAAACAAACAAGATTTTTTCATTCTATCATAATAACCTTTTTCATTCCGACTTTGATTACATACAAAGTCTATGCAAGTTCTTCAAAGCCATCCATAAACGGTCGACTTTAAATCACTTTGACTTACTTTTATATAACACTTGTATCCAAACACCCCTAAATTAAATTGGGTGAGGCTCGGGACAAACAATTTCCCGCCGAATCTATGGTTCACATTTTCCCCTAAATTAATTAATTAACTTAATTATACCTCAATTGCTCCTACATTATCCATCATCTAATGATAATAATTAAAACAAAGCACATGTTCATGGATCAACAGGTAATTAAATTTAATTGTTACCCCCATTTGTTATTTCGTCTACATTTATATGCCTACTTTTTAGTTTTAATTATTGAATGCAAATGTAACACATGCTCATTTTATTCATGTTGATCAACTTACGCAGTGTTTGTTTTTGTAAAAAAGAATAAGTACTTTTTTGCTTTAGTTTTTTCCTATTATGGGTGTGTTTGGCGCAGAGCATTTAGGAGCGTTGAGCGTTGTGATTTTTAATTCTTGTTTGGCAAACAGCAAGTAGTTTTATCTATTTTTTTGGAATGCTCTTTTTCCAACGCTCCTAGAAGTAGAATTTGGGAGCGTTGAACATTAGGAGCTGATTTACACTTTATAATTACAACTACAGCTATGTTACCGAACATTTTTATAGAAAAACACAGCTATTGTATATTTAAAAAATAATCTGATTACCACTTCTTATTTGTTAAAAACTTCATAACCATCTCCTCTCCTGCATAAATGGTATTGCACATTAGCTGAGTTTATAGTTAGATACTTTTGATTTCAAAACATTGTTATTTTCACTCTACGGTGGTGTTTACTTTTCTTAATAAGAGCTTCGTAGCCTCAAATGTGTGCAGTTGCGATGACATTTAAAGGGCTGTTTGTTTTTTCCTCTTATTTTTGCAGGCGTGCATATGTTTTAGAAATAAGACTGTTTGTTTTCTCCTTTTATGTCTGCAGGCATGTTAGCATTTTAATGACAAATTGTTTGTCTTCTTTTAGACATAAGATGCAAAAAGTGATCCACCTGCAAATCACACATATAAGATATGAAAAAATATAACAGATTGTACAAAGGATTAGGGGGTGTTTTGGTTCTACATATAGGTCGTTTTGAGGGTGTTTGTGAGTATGCTTATCTTTTACTACTTATTTGTTTGTGAAATAAACGAGATGAGGTTTACCCTGTTTAGGTTACCTTGGGAGGGCGAGTCTTTGAATCAAATATATGTTGCCTAACCTTGGTATCCCCGTGACCCTTTCCTTAGCCACTTCCTAAGATACGTACCTAGTGAGGCTAGAACCTGACCTCTTGTGTGTCAAATTAGCCGTTTTAAAATAACATAAGCATATAAGGAGTTATCCATGACTTTAGACCTGTTTCTAGTTGAAACATTGTATGTTCACTCTAATTAATTAGCAAAAAGCAGTGAGTTTCATTGATTAGGGGATGTTTGACGTTGCTTATTAAAATGGCCTGTCTGTCTATTTTGTTCACTTAAGCTGTTTTGAGGGATTTGGGTTTGCTTGTTCAAATTTCGTATCTTAACATTTAATTATGGTGAAATTAGTAGTTTTGAATAACTATTTGGGAGTTGCTTATTGTAAGCTGCATATTTCATAAAGCTAAAACATATAGGCAATTTTAATACACAATGCCGTTCTGAAATTTGAATAATTAATATTTAACTTGTAGTAAACTATGATATAACACACTTGTTATTTGCAGTACAACGTAAACTTGATGTTCGATATCTATAAAACTTATTGTAGTATCTTACAACTTGCATAGATAGCGAACATCTTTATTTTTAGAAAACATGATTGTTGTTTAACTAATTATACACCACCAGATGTAGTAGTACTCTTCCACTTGCTCCTCTTGTGATCTTTTGACCTTGCCCGCTATCTTAAGCACTTCCACATTTGACATTTCCCTTAAACTTTATTACGAACATAAAGTGTTCTACTAGATAGATACAGACTTGTAGATCTTTAGGAGATGGATATGCCCACATACCCGACTCCTATAACGAAGAATGCACCAGCTTGCAGTAACAGATAAACAAACATGTGATCTTTACCAAATATCATGTCGTAGCAAGCGACGTATAACAAAAACAATCCCATTAGCAACTCTGAGAAGTGAAGCCTGTTTGTCATTTAAAGTATTAGTATTATGCATGTGAAGTTCATATATTAGATAGTGATGCAGATGCTATTTACCTTTCTGCAAAACGTGATCGGGATTTCTTTGATGGTTTGATGATGTTGCTCTTTTGTTTTGTTGCATTCCCGAGCTTTTCAGTCACAACCCACTCGTTGACTCTGTTGGCTCCTAGTAGTCCAATTATTGTTGCCTTGGATCGATGAAAAGACATGACGTTTTCAAACAAAATCCAGAATACAAGAAGATGCAGTGACCTGACACAATATGGGATTTAGGTATAAATTATTAAAAAAAAGTTATGAAGACTATAACAGTATAATAATTTAATGTTGCATTACCTTAGGGTGCATGACGAGTTCAGAAGGGTGATTGTTGCTGGAATATATATAGCTATCGGTTTAGGAAGATGGACTTCAGGAACCATTATGCTTATTGGGATAATAACACAATAGAAGAAAAAGGTGACCCAATGTGCTATTATCTTCCTTACAAAGAAGAATGCGTAGATGACATGAAATTTCTTATAAAAGGACACCCTCTGCATTAATTAAGATGCATCAGTCTAGTTCTAATGTTACCGCATAATATTGAGGTAAAAAACGTTCATAAGTTGTACCTCACAATTGATGATCTCTTTAGTCATTTTTCTAAACAGATTAGCTGGACCACATGACCATCGATGCTGTTGAAACCTATAAGCTTTGAAGGTGCTCGGGAGTTCGTTTCTGACCTATTTAAGATTATAATTTATCTGTTTATTCCTGTATAGATATTGATTAGATTAAGAAAACTGTTAATATTCGATATAAAATTCACCTCTAAGTCCCCTACAAACACAAATTTCCACCCCTTGAGACTGGCCCGAACAGCAAGATCCATATCCTCCACAGTGGTTCGATCTTTCCAGCCACCGGCATCTTCAATTGCTTTTATACGCCACACACCCGCAGTCCCTAATGCCATGTAAAAATCCATGATCTTGATTCCTTTATAAAAGAATTGATAACATTACAATTAAAATCCTTTTGAGTTTTGGCATACCATTGAACCCAAAAAATTGACAAGTTGAAGAGCCGACTTCTTGTTCAACGGCGAAATGATAAGCTAGTGACATCTCTTGGAGGCGAGTCATGATGCATTCATTCGCGTTTACTAGAAGAAACACTTCATGTTAGTTATAATATATCTAAAACAATACTATTGCATGATAGTTAATTGAGTACTTCTGTGATGAGTAACATAGGGAAGTTACCAAATTTCCATCGAGCTTGTACCAAAGCAAGTTCTGGATTTTCTAGAAGGAAAGGTACAGACCTCCATAGAAAGTCTTCATCTGGTTGGAAATCTGCATCAAATATGACTACAAATTCACAATCATCCACATATTCTTTGTTTAAACCTTCACGAAGAGCTCCGGCCTTATATCCATTTCTGTTGTTTCGGGTCTCATATTTTACATTCACTCCTCTCTCGATCCATTTTTTGCACTCCAGTTCCACCAATGTCTGCATATAGTTAGTGAGTTAGCTGTTAAATACTAAATACATAGTTTATATGAGCGATCAAAGTATTTGAGGGTACCCTTAGGACTTCATTGGTGGAGTCGTCCAGAACTTGAACAATAAGACGGTCTGATGGCCATTTAAGTGAACATACTGATCCAATGGAGAGCTTGTACACCTGATTAAAACGCTAGTTAGATGTGGTGTTCTTTTAACAAGTTTTTTCATTTTTTGTTTATGGCCAATGCTCACAATGTTAAACACATAAACAGAACATTGTTCAATTGCCATGGATTATATGTAAATATTCTGTTTGCCAGTTTTTGTTTAACTGATGTATCTAAATTTATAGATAAATTGTGCTATTAAACAGTAAAAATATTTGTTATCTAAGCAGTTTCTGATATTCTTTAACTTACACAGTTGGGATATTCATCTCTGTTTCTATGATTGATTGAAACTTCTATATATGCATGTATACAAACATACTAACAAGATAATCAGTAATTACTAAGATGATAAAACTTACGGCTAGCTGAGACATATTTAAATAAGTTACTAATTATATTGACTCGAAATCTAAAGTATTTTGATGTTCATTGCTATGCCCTCTTTGTTATGTTATCTATCACCACCAAATTCCATAACGAAATTTTCAATATTGATGATGAGTGGACACACCTAAGTTTCCTGCTTGTTTGATTCTATATAAACTAAAATAAGTATTATGAGCTTTATGAACTTTATGCACCGAACAAATAGTCATACATATATTGACCATGTATATACCTCTTTTTCGTTGAACATAGGTATTTGGACCAACACCATGGGGCAACTTCTGTTCTGTTCAAGATCTACTTTAAGCGCTTCCAGCTTATACTGCATGTACTTTTTCTTGCCCGTAAGTTTCACCAAAAGAACCACAACCGTCATGTACACTCGTTCAATGAACATCATTACAGACATCACCACACATATACAAATTGCAACCGTTAGTGGCGGAATCACCATTGTAACCCTCATGTTCTGCCACACATCAGTGAAACTCCCTTGAAAATCATTGGTAGAGTTCACCTCTGCACGAAATATGTTCCTCATTTTTAAAACCCTTTGGAATTAGGGGCAATGGATCAAATGAGCAGGGTGATTAGAAAGATTAAAGGTGTATGCTTTAAATAGAAAAAAAAAAAAGGCTCAAGCTTTAGGTGAAGAAGATTGTGACCTGGCGTTGGGCTTAGGTGGAAGATTGTGGTGCATTGAGTGAACCGTTTAAATGAGTACAGGCTACGTGCAAGCTAATGTGCTATGAAGAATCAACACGCCAGCTGACCGACAATGATGTTGACAATAGTCAAGTCATTTATTTCTGATTACGGTAATAAGTTTAATGTTCTTATTTATTCGTGTAATAATATTCAATTGATTTATACTAAAAATGCTTGTTTAAACTGTTAAGCCAATAAATTTAGGAATTTGGAAGTCAAAGACCAAAGTAGATCATTGTTTTTTTGTGCGTCTGTTTGTTTATTGTTTTCTTTATTGCGCATATTGTTTATTAGATAATTGCTTCTAGGTGCATGTTAAGGGATGTTTGGATGTGCGGTTTGAAAGTGACTGTGATATTGAATAATCAGT
>JARVZY010006735.1:0-25508 GCA_030686995.1 Artemisia argyi | reverse complement strand
AAAGGTGGATAGCTAATATTGGTTCTTTGGATATATAACAAATATTATATCGATATTGATCTCAACTCGAGGTGGCAATGCCAACATTTTATTTTAACCCTTCACGATACTCATAAAGCTTCAAATGAGAATTTGATCATGTTACTAACATAAAATTCGAACACTTAATACATTAAGAGTATACACTTTACAATAAATGCTCATAAACCTTGAAAATTGAGAAAAATTACTATCTTGAATACATGCTCATAATTCTTCAAAATAAGAATTTAAGTGATGTGTAAAAAATTAAATACGTGTATGAATTATTGAAGAGGCAAGTAGCATCATGCTTTCCTAGCATACTGAACATGTCAATCCAACAACACAATACTAATACTAACGTGACAATAGATACTCATGACTCATGAGGGTATATAAGTAAGCAATATATGTGTTCTTTGATCTATGTGGGATATGAAACTTGTAGCAATTTCTCATAACAGTCACCATACGATTGTTCTCAAATATGAATATGTAGTTCCTAAGTTTGATGTAGTGATAACATGTGATTGGATGAGAGTTGGATTCATGAGTTTTGTTTGTTGTTGTCTCGTTTAAGTTACGGCTTACTTGTGTTTGGTTCATGATTTTGTTTCTCCATGGGGTATTTGGTAGAGCGGTTTTCAAAGGGTGATATGGAAACTTGACATTGGATGTGTGTTTAAGATGATGAAATAGTTTGGTTGTTGAGTATTGCTTATTTCTTTGTTGTAAGTTGCATTGTGGTGTCGTGTGTATTCAACCATGATTTTTGATACTGACTAGTGACTATGGCTATTGCAATTTGGCATTTGGTGTGTTTTTATCCTTACTAGAAACCGTAAGGTTTTTGCAACACTAGAATCAGTCGTTGGATCGAGAGCCTGTAAGAATAATGATTTGAGGCCATGGGCTGTAACATGCTGAACTTGGGAAATCATGCTGGTCATCAGTAAATCATTGCAGAATTAATAATCTCGGTTTCCCTTTGACCTGACTCTTATATTGGACCCCGGCCAGTTTTGTGCACCACTTTTGTACAACTATTACTAAAAATTGTGAAATGAAATGTTTTTGTGGATCAAAATTAGGTGTAAGATACTAGGTGGTTCTGTTGTTATGTTCATTGTTGGGGTAATGCATATCCCCTAATCAAATATATTAATTATCTTCTACCACATGTTATTATTTCACGTATTTGTTGGATTTTTTAACCCCACACCCTACTCATAAAACTTCAAATGAGAAAATTTAAGTGCTATTAAAAAACTTAGAGACATGTATGAATTGTTCGACTGCTTATTTATCAAATATGCTAGATTTTTAGCATACATGACATTACAGTCCAACAACACATACTAATACTAATTTATCAATTGATACACATGAGAGTATATAAGTAAGCAATATTTGTATTCTTTGATCTATGTGGGATAGCAATCTTAAAAACAATTTCTCATAACAGTCACCATATGATTGTTCTAGCAGGAGACATTACATCTTTATATCCGTAATCAAATATTAATTATCATCTACCACGTGTTAAAATTTCACGTATTTGTTGGATTTTACTGAAATGTTCCATGTAAAAAAGGTTTATGAGATTTTCAAGGTGGTGGTTTTTGTTGTTGTTAGTGTTAGTTATATACTTGATCTTAAATATGATGTTCTAGTTTATTTATTTATCTCAAATATGATCAAAAAACTGTCTTACTCTTTTAAGATGGTCATGTACTCATGTGATTAATATGCAAGTATATCCAATTTAATGAAACAAAACACAACAAAACACGACAAAACATTGTAGTTGGTCCATTGATCTATGTCAAATTGGACTCTTTAATGGCAAGTGCAATTGATTTGCGTTTTTAACCAAATGGTTCAATTTCATACAAAAAAGTGTTAATGTATTAAATACAAATTTCAGGTTTGTCAGACGAGACTTGTAGCCGAAAAGAACCAAACCCAATGAAACTCCATAGACTCTTGTTTGAGCACGTTCTTTCAGATCGTCCTACCATTCAACTACATTGGAAGCTTGGATTTCAGTTTAAACTCTCAAGTTAGGAACATCACATGCATCATTTCCTATATCTATCCGTTCTTCTATATATGATCATGTTTCAACAATCCGTATTTACAGTTTGGAACAAGTCCAAGCACCAACAGATACATAGACAACAAGCTCCTAACCTCCTTCAGGATCGAGCTAATTGCATGATCCATCACTATCGTAACTCAGCGACAAAAAAGTGGGAACAGGATCTTGCCGTATCCATGGGTGCACTAGTTCAACTGAATGAACTCCATTGTTGGTTTAAAACACACAATAGCAATGCACAATCTTAGGAGTAGATCAACATTTCAAAATTTATACCAAAGGGCTTGTATCCTAATGGTACCATATGTTGTGTGAGAAGCTCCCTAACCAAATGTTTCAGTGGTCTTAGCTGATTATGTATTTGTGATTGGAAACCATGTTTTGGTCTTAGCTGCAGGTGGTGCTGCATTAAATGTTTCAGTGGTCGGTCTTAAGGTCACAACTAGCTTGTTAGTATACGTAGTTAGATCAGGGCCACTAACTGTAGCGCTAATTGGATTGTTAAAGTTCCTTCAGTCATGTATAAGCCAAACTATATTGGGCTAAATAAGCACTCTACTCAGGCATATGAATATTCCTTGAATTGAGAGCTCACATCATTAAGGCTCGTGGTGCTATTGGATTGAGTTGAGCCCGAACTCGGTTTGTTTCATATGCAGCTCTGTTTGTATGAGTTAAACATTCAGCTAGAGGTGGCAATGCCAGAATTTTATGAAATGGGTCAATTAATGGGTATTTTGGAAAATATAAATAAAAATGAAACAACATAAGTTATTTACTTGGTTTCACAGGCAAAAGGCATCGTCGGTTGATCAAACTGTATTGACCCTAACCTCTATATTTAACGAATACTTGCTTGAAACTGCTCTGATGTGATTGTATGACCTTGACGGCCTACCGGCGAGCGGTACATTTTGTTTGGAAGTCAAATGTGATGCACAAAATTTTTAATTTTATATTTGTTATTCACGATGAAATTTTAATGCGGATACTAAAAAGAAGTTGAATGCACAAAGAAATTTTTGATGCACAAATGTTGATTTACAAAATTTTAATGATAACCAAAATTTTTGAGTGCTTAAAAAGTCAAACAAAATTTTTTATTTTAACCAAATGGTTTATCAATATCATACAGAAAAGGTGTTTATTCCGTATTTACAGTTTGGAACAAGTGCAATCACCACCAACAGAAACATAGACATCAAGCTCCTAACCTCCTTTAGGATCGAGCTAATTGCATGATCCATCATTATCATAAACCAGCGACAAAAAAGTGGAAACAGATTCTTGCCGAATCCATGGGTGCACAAGTTCAACTGCATGAATTCCATTGCTGGTTTAACACACTCAAGAGTAATGCACAATCTTAGGAGTAGATCAAACATCAAAATTTATCGGCTATCAATCAATTTGAATCTTTATTTTGCCTTGTAAACTACCAAAAGCCATCACAAGTTTGGTCACTTGGGTGTTTGGCTTTGTTTTAAAACTATTCGACACTAAAAAAGTCTAACAAAGTTAAGATAACCTAATAATTGGTCGTTTAAGCACTCAAAAGTCAAAGGCAACTATGTTACACCCAGACAAGTTACATTTTCAGAACCACTTCCACAATACCTACGTGCTATAAACTTATTTTTTGCTAGCCGGTAAACAATCATCGGATTATCACCACACATTGCAGCACAAAAACCCGCTAATTATCACTATTGAAAATCGCAGATAATAGATGAAATGCATAAATACAGACAAAACTACACTTCCACTAGCACCAAAAGCATCAGAAAACAAACCAGAACAAAAAAGTTACCACACTACTAAAACAATCATCGGATTATCACTACACATTACAATGAGATTCATGATGTCTCTACCGGAGTACTTTGTTCAACTGTCGGCCCATTCTCGCCTTCTTCAAATACCTTTGCAATTTTATCAAGCGGGACCAACGGTAGAAACTGGGCCACCTGATAACCTTTCTCCGCTGTGTAACAGACTACAACGTTATACTTTTCAATCACATAGGCAGCTGTGGGGACCGCTATTTGAGCTACTTGAGGAAACAATGGAAGTTTGTTTGCTGATTTCCAGGTTGACACTGCGTATTTTCTCCACTACAGGCTCGTAGTTGATGTAGAGTTGTTTGGCTGTGGGCTCGTATTTTACGTACAAGGTGTGTGCCACTTTTGATGCTGTTTTGAGTCCTTCTGAAGCCAATTCTCGAGCCACTACTGGGAGGTTATGAGCGACATACATGGCTTTGTCCGGAACTTGTTTCATCAGTGATGGTACATGGCGATCCAACTCAACTAACATGTCACCAACCTACACGTCACAAATGCACCAAACAATTAAGTAATTGAGTTTACTGATAATTCATTTAACAAACCTCCACCAATTAAACACTTTGTAATCGTTTTTGGGGGGATGCATACTTAGCCTGGTTATTTAATTATCAGCTTTGAATACAACACCCAACAGTTTGAGATTTTTATCCAAGTCGCGTAATGTTACTATGGGTAATTCCATATTTACCCAAAACATGCTTTAAGTGCATTTTATTACATAAAGTGACTTGATCGCAAATTGTCTTGTTATTGTCACATATCACATGTGACCAATAAAACGTAGTTTTACTTTCATTTGTACACTCTTCTCACCTACTTCAGTACTTTAACAGTTTAACTACTTTCAACAAATTATTCAAGTTATGAGATCATATGACCCATGTTTTAGTCTTAGCTGGAGGTGGTGGTGCATCAAATGAGAATTTGATCATGTTACTAACATAAAACTAGAAAACTTAATACATCCTCATAAACCTTGAAAATTGAGGAAAATTATACTCTTGAATACATGCTCATAATTCTTCAAAATGTGATGTACAAAAAATTAAATACTTGTATGAATTACTGAGCTGTATAAGAGTCAACATGCTATACTAGCACTAGCATATTGAACATGTCAGCCCAACAACAAAATACTTGTGGACGTATGGTCCGGACCGGATCCTACATGGGCCAGGTCCGGCAAACAGCGGCCCACTCTACGCCTAAACCCTAATTCCATGCCTTATAAATATAGGGCTGGGTTTCCATTCATAAGACAACACAACAGGTTACCCTAAACCTAACTATTATATGCTACCGCGCATCAATACTAACTTGACCGTCGGAGGTGGATCCTGGGGCTACGGCCTCGAGTCCACTCCTAACGGGTTCTCTTTGTTGACAGGTCTACTCAGGGCTCGAGAAGACGACGAACGCCCCAGGGAGAGTCGTCAAATCCAGCCCGCGCCAGATTATGCATCAACAAGTGGCGCCATCCGTGGGACATGACTACGACAAGTGTCGTGCTCTCACAAGGCAACCATCGAGTTCAAAAGCCGCACGAATGACTCTAAATGAGAGATCGACATATGCACCAAGAAAATAAAGGACGAATCAATCCTTAATAAATTCGTGGAGGACGTATGTCATCTGTTTTAGATCCCGATGGTTCAACCAAATATTTACGAAGATAAGTTTTATCCACTTCGTGCATTCTTTTTAACAATATATATTTTATTGATCAATAATGAGAATTACAAATTCACTTGCTGGATAAAGTAAATCTCGCAATATAAAACTACGGTTTTAGAATATTTTCTAAAAGTTAAAAAGATATGTTATCTTTTAAATATTGAAAAGAGATTTTATGTAAATCTTTTAGATATTGATTGCTTCGTTTGTTTAATTATTCGTGCATATCTCTTGTGCATATCTTTTAAATATTCAGAAGATTTTATGTAAATCTTTTAAACTTGGTAAACACGATTTTACCTAAGTCGCATTAAGTCCGCACGATCGGACCTACTTTATCTTTTAGCCGCGAACAGCGCAGTCACGATAAATCTACCCGCGTTAGGCCATGCGTTCGGACATCTTCGCAGATTGGCGCCATGAGCGCACTGTCACGACAGGTACCACGATGCTAGTCAATCGCCATGGGCGCACTGGACGAAAGCCGTGGTCCTCTGCGATCATCCACAAAACGTTAGAGTCTATGCGGACGCGATAAATCTATCTGCGTCTGTGTGTGCAACAGAAACTATTAGTCGCGGTCATGGTACGTCCATCCGCGCTATTGTTTTTATTATAATAAAAAACAAAAAGATCAATTAATCACCATGCGCGCACTGTTTTTATTATTAGCTACGTGCTACTTCTTTTATGTAGTTTGTAAAACCTCACGATAGGTGTAATTCGCACTACTACTCTTATGTTTTAATTTCATATGCTATGTGCTATATATTGTTTCACGCTAATCTTTTACTTCATTAAGTTTTATATGTTGCGATTCGCAGCATATACTTTTAATATTTGCATTAAGTGTTTTTCAGGATTTGAATAACTAAGTTTAATGCTCCTACATGAGTAGCACCATCAAACTTGGGAGGCTACCAGGGTATATAATACCATTGTTTCCGTACAAGTCACGCAAGCATATTCGGAAGCAGATCGTATGTAAGAGGTATTGCAAGCCCGGTACAAAGACGGATTTAAATATTCGCACCATCATGCCGCAGGGGAGACGTCCTTTGTCGGTTGTAAAGACGAATGTAATGTTCGCACACAGCGCGCACTTCTGCCACAGGAGCACGTCTTCTGTCGCACCATGTTGCATCGCTACTGGTACAAAAGGTACGCCCTTACCCAGGATACAGCATGCGGAATCCACCTTCACCATTGTGAGACAATCACAATCGCAATCCCAGTGCGCACTGTCGCATGTGGGCTACGCAGTATGGTCCGTCTCATGCGCACGCATGGGCCGTGCCGTCATAGTTAATTGGGCCTACGCGGCCATGAACAGAACTTAAGTTTAGCATAACATAGCCACGCACTATGTCATACTAAACTTGGGGGGCTTGTGGACGTATGGTCCGGACTGGATCCTACATGGGCCAGGCCCGGCAAACAGCGGCCCACTCTACGCCTAAACCCTAATTCCATGCCTTATAAATATAGGGTTGGGGTTCCATTCATAAGACAACACAACAGGTTACCCTAAACCTAACTATTATATGCTACCGCGCATCAATACTAACTTGACCGTCGGAGGTGGATCCCGGGGCTACGGCCTCGGGTCCACTCCTAACGGGTTCTCTTTGTTGACAGGTCTACTCAGGGCTCGAGAAGACGACGAACGGCCCAGGGAGAGTCGTCAAATCCAGCCCGCGCCAGATTATGCATCAACAAGTGGTGCCATCCGTGGGACATGACTACGACAAGTGTCGTGCTCTCACAAGGCAACCATCGAGTTCAAAAGGAGCACGAATGACTCTAAATGAGAGATCGACATATGCACCAAGAAAATAAAGGACGAATCAATCCTTAATAAATTCGTGGAGGACGTATGCCATCTGTTTTAGATCCTGATGGTTCAACCAAATATTTACGAAGATAAGTTTTATCCACTTCGTGCATTCTTTTTAACAATATATATTTTATTGATCAATAATGAGAATTACAAATTCACTTGCTGGATAAAGTAAATCTCGCAATATAAAACTACGATTTTAGAATATTTTCTAAAAGTTAAAAAGATATGTTATCTTTTAAATATTGAAAAGAGATTTTATGTAAATCTTTTAGATATTGATTGCTTCGTTTGTTTAATTATTCGTGCATATCTCTTGTACATACACATGAGAGTATATAAGTAACGTATGTGTTCTTTGATCTATGTGGGATAGCAAACTTGAAACAATTTCTCATAACAGTCACCATAGGATTGTTCTAGCAAGCAACATTACATCTTTATATCCGTAATCAAATATTAATTATCTTCTACCACATGTTAAAATTTCACGATTTGTTTGGTTTTACGGAAATGTTCCAGGTGAAAAAGGCTTATGAGATTTTCAAGGTTGTTGTTAGTGTTAGTTATATACTTGATCTTGAATATAATGTTTTAGTTTATTTATTGATCTCAAATATGAATATGTAGTTCCTAAGTTCGATGTAGTGATATTATGTGATTTGATGAGAGTTGGATTCATGGGTTTTGTTTGCTGTTGTCTCGTTTAAGTTACGGCTTACTTGTGTTTGGTTCATGATTTTGTTTCTTCGTGGGGTATTTGCTAAGCAATATACGTGTTCTTTGATCTATGTGGGATAGCAAGCTTGAACAATTTCTCTTAACAGTCACCATAGTATTGTTCTAGCAAGACATTACATCTTTATATCCGTAATGAAATATTAATTATCTTCTACCACGTGTTAAAATTTTACGTATTTGTTGGATTTTACGGAAATGTTCTGGATAAAAGTGAAACAATTTTTATTTCACGTACTTATATGGTACATTGGAGAATATACGTTGTATTTATTTACCTGAATCACGAGTAAATGTTGTTATGAAAGAAATTAAGATCGTCTTGAAGTTTGTATTTGTATTTTTGGGTTTGTAGTTTCAATAAAATTTTGCTTTTCAAGAATTGAAAATTTTCGAGAAACGATTTTACAACAGAAAAAACAAAATGTTTAAGGTGAATCTTATGATAACAGATGATCAAGAGTTTGGTCACTTGGGTGTTCGGCTTTGTTTTAAAATTATTCGACGCTAAAAACAGTCTAATAAAGTTAAGATAACCTAATAATTAGTCGTTTAAGCACTCAAAAGTCAAAACCAACTATGTTACACCCAGACAAGTCACATTTTCAAAACCACTTCCACAGTACCTATGTGCTATAAACTTCGTTTTTGCTAGCCGGGAAACAATCAGTTTATCACTACACATTGCAGCACGAAAACCGCTAATTATCACTACTGAAAATCGCAGATAAAAGATGAAATGCATAAATATACACAAAACTACACTTCCACTAGCACCAAAAGCATCAGAAAACAAACCAGAACAAAAAAGTTGCCACACTACTAAAAGTAAAACCATTACTTATGCCATAAGAGCAGATTACTTCTGTTCCAAACTGCAACTGTAATTACATTACAATGAGATTCATGATGTCTCTACCGGAGTACTTTGTTCAGCTGTCGGCCCATTCTCGCCTTCTTCAAACACCTTTGCAATTTTATCAAGCGGGACCAACGGTAGAAACTGGGCCACCTGATAACCTTTCTCCGCTGTGTAACAGACTATAACGTTATACTTTTCAATCACATAGGCAGCTGTGGGGACCGCTATTTGAGCTGCTTGAGGAAACAATGGAAGTTTGTTTGCTGATTTCCAGGTTGACACTGCGTATTTCTCCACTACAGGCTCATAGTTGATGTAGAGTTGTTTGGCTGTGGGCTCGTATTTTACGTACAAGGTGTGTGCCACTTTTGATGCTGTTTTGAGCCCTTCTGAAGCCAAGTCTTTAGCTACTTCTGGGAGGTTCTGAACTACATACTTGGCTTTGTCCGGAACTTGTTTCATCATTGATGGTACATGGCGATCCACCTCAACTAACACCTCGCCAACCTTCACAAGTGCAGCAAACAATTGAGTAATTGAGTTTACTGCTTACTCATTTAACAAACATACACCAGTAAACACTTTGTGACCGTTTTGGGGGGCTGCATACTTAGCCTAGTTATTTAATTATCATCTTTTAATACAACAGATAAGCAGCTTGAAACTTCTATCCAAATCGTCTTATTGTTACAATCAGTGAAGTAATTTTTTTTTTTTAATAAGCAGCTTGCAGTTGATTATTTAAACAATAAATAAACAATAAGTTTGCTACCTATTTTTAGTTTCTTAGATAAAGTGACTTGAATGAAAATTGTCTTGTTAACATCACGTATCACCAATGACCAATCAAAAGCAGTTTCAATTCCATTTGTACACTATCCTCAACTACTTTGACTACTTTTCAACAAATTATTCAAGTTATGAGGTCATATGACCCATTTTCACATGACACACACCACCATCAAATTTATTCCACACATCATTAAATACAAATAAAGCATAACTGTTTTTTACTATATTAGGCGTTTGGCTAAGCTTTTCTATACAACCGATTAGCTAATTACTGTACATTATAACAAAATGATCAAATTTAAGTGGTTTTAGGAGAGTGTTTGATAAATAAATAAGCTACCACAAACAAACTTAATTTCGATCGTGTATAAATGACATTATACCTTAACATCAACGAACTTAAGGACAGCAAAAGGAACATCCTGAAACTTCTCATAAACCGGCCCAACAACAGTCTTAACCTTATCTTCGACAGTTTGAACACAGGGCTTAAACGAACCAGCATTGTCCTTAGCGTATTGGTACAAAGCAGCGAAACAAGCAACAAAGTAGATAACGGCACATTGCACGAAATTAAGATACTTTAACTGGTTCTCTCCTTCATCCATCTGTGCCTTCAGTTACACAATCAAATAAATAAATGTTAATTAATCAATTAAATAATAAATAAAGTAACAGATCCGATCAAAAACTGAAAAAGAAAAAATATCACACTAAAATAGAAAAGATTATTTTACTTAAAAGTAGGAGTATTTTACAACAAAATAAAAGGGAAAAAAAAATAGAACTGTTTTAATATATTTCATTCTAAAAAAGCTAAAATTAAAGTAATTTGCATCAACTTTTTTGTAGGAAAAAAAATGTTATTTATTTATTTCTTTCTTGTAACCATGGTTTCGGCACACAGACTCAAACCAGTTAAATAAAACAAAATAAATTTCATATATATATATATATATATATATATATATATATATATATATATATTAAAAAAAAAAAAAAAAAAAAAAAAAAGAAGCTAAAATTAACGTAAATCTGTATTTTTTTATTTTTTTATTTTTGGCGGAAAAACAAAAAAACATGTCAGATCCCATGAATAACTTTGGTGACATAAAAACAACATAAAACTGAAAAACACAACGAAAATATTACAAAAACATATTTATCACGTCAGCAAAGTTATATACAATAAATATGAAAGTTTGCTAAAAAAATATATATATTTTTATTAATAAGTATGTAGGCAATATAGCTTCACCCTGTAATTATCGATGCAACAAATTGTATAAAATTGAATGAATTATTTACCGGATGTTGAATGGATTGATCAGTTTCAGATTCCGGCATGGTGAGCGAGAGAGAAATTTTTTTACGGAAATTTTTTTTAATGAGAAGGAAAGAAATCGAAAAGTAAATGCGATTGTTATTGGTTGGTTTTTATATATAGGGCCCGGATCTATAGCTGCGGAAAATTCGAGAAAATTGTATCGGGTGAGTTAACCGGACCCCATAGGGAGGGTTTGGGGAAGTTTTGTGCTGCCACCGCCTGTACTGTCTGCTTTAATATTTGTACATTTGACTAAAAATAGATGGGACCTCATGTAAAGCCCGTCCGGTTAATGTATCCCAATTGTATTTGTAATGGCAGCCGGGCTACTTTTTTATTTAAACGGGGCTATTTTTTTTATTTTTTTTTTTACTTTTTTTTTATTTTTATAATTTTGTTTATATCAAAAAGCTATAAATCTGAAAGTGCGAAACAAAAAATATAAAGTTTAATATGTCAAACGCTTAAAATTATCAAAAATACGGAACAAAAACTGAGCTGCGCTGAAAAAAAAAAGAGCACAAAAGTGGGAGACAAGGGGCTGACACCTTTGTCCCCCGTTAATATAGTACATCCCGTAGTAATATTGGGATTTCTATGGTGTTATCAGATGCTTACACGTGGTGCATGACGATTGTGAGTTTTGGTTTGGGAATATGACAAGACTAACTAGGCTAAGTTTTAGTTTAAAAAAACAAACAAACAAGGCTAAGTAATTGTTTACACGAGAAAATGTTAAAAGAAAAGAAAAAAAACACTCAATTGCATACTCTTATTTTGTTGCATACTAAGGATAAATTCTAATTCATCTAATTTAATTTAATGATATAAATTAATCTAAAATTAAATATGAAAACCTAAGTTCATATTTTTTTCTTTTTTCCTTTTCTTTTTTTCTTTTTTTTTTTTGTCTATGTTTTCTAATTAAAGTTTTTTATTTTTATTTTTTTTTTCTAAATCAACTTTTTTCACGTTCTTTTTTTTTTTTTTTTTTTTTTTTGTCTTTTTTACAAATTAATGTATTTTTTGTCATTTTTTTTTCTAATTCATTTTTTTTAATAATTAACGTTTTTTCTTTTCGATTTCATACGTTTTCGTCTGTTTTCAATCATTTTTTTTTCTAATTCATTTTTTTTTAATAATTAACATTTTTTCTTTTCGATTTCATACGTTTTCGTCTGTTTTCAAACGTTTTCCTTCGTTTTTTTACGCTTTCGTATACTTTCAAACGTTTTCGTCCTTTTTACACGTTTTCATCTGTTTTCAAACGTTTTCATTTGTTTTTATACATTTTCGTTCGTTTTCATACTTTTGTGTCCGTTTTCATACGTCTATATACGTTTTTGTCTGTTTTCGTCTGCTTTTTTACATTTTCATCTCTTTTCAATGTTTTCGTCTGTTTTCGCATGTTTTATACGTTTTCATCCGTTTTCGTTCATTTATATACGTTTTCTTCCGTTTTCATACATTTTCGTCTGTTTTATGACGTTTTTGTCCGTTTACATACGTTTTCGTCCGTTTTTATGTTTCATCATTTTTTTGACTTCTTTGTCTGTTTTCATACGTTTTTGTCCGTTTTCATACGTTTTTATCCGTTTTCTTACGTTTTGGCCCGTCTACGTCCCTTTTCTTACGTTTTCGCCTGTTTTCTTATGTTTTCATTAGTTTTCATACGTTTTCATTCGTTTTAATACGTTTTCGTCCGTTTTCATCTATTTTTCATACGTTTTCGTCCATTTTTAGATGTGTTTTTACGCTTTCATACGTTTTTGTCTGTTTTCTTACGTTTTCGCCAATTTTTCATACATTTTCGTCATTTTTCATATGTGTTTGTACGTAGGGATGGCAACAGGGCGGGGATTATCGGGGATCGTATTTACCATCCCCATCCCTGGTTCTCACTCCCCATCCCCATCCCCGCCTCCATCCCCATCGGGGAATCGTTTTACATCCCCATCCCCAATGGGGATCGGTTATCCCCACGGGGATTCGGGGATTTTTCGGCCTTAAAAATTGAGCATAAAAATTACATACATAATCGAAAATATAAAGAACTGACATATAAATATCTTAAAAAGTATACATTGTACATAGTTGGATTAATTAAAATGTCATTCAACTTTAAAGTATCGTAAATACTGAAAACATCACATATAATATAAAAATAAACTACATCGAAAGTGTGTATTCGGACAAAATATTGGTAGAATAATATGTAGTTAGTGCTTAACATTTTAAAAGTATCATCACATATACATACATATATTCTTCAAGTATAATACTTGCCACTACTTACTAACATATACATATACATGTAGTATTAATATATATATAACTTATACAGTGTATACTTATACATTAAAAGTTCGGATTCGGGTTCGGGTTCGGGGATTTTTGTTATCCCTATCCCCGCCCCATCCCTGGTTTTATAATTCGGGGATTCCCCGTCCCCATCCCCATCCCCAGTCAACTCGGGGATTCCCCAGTCAAATCGGATTTAGGGATCGGGTCCCCGTCGGGTACGGAGTTTTTTGCCATCTCTATTTGTACGCTTTCATCCATTTTCGTCCGTTTTTAAATGTTTTTAGCCGTTTTCAGACATTTTCATATGTTTCTGAATATCATAAAAGATATTCTGTGATATTCAGATTATCACAAGTGATATTCTGAATATTACAAGTGATTTTTTGAATATCACATGTGATATTCTTTGATTTTTTGAATATCACAAGTGATATTCTAAGTACCACAAATGATATTATGAATATCATAAGTGATATTTTGTGATATTCATAATATCACAAGTGATTTTCTGAATATCACAAGTGATTTTCAACTAATGATATTCAGAAAATATCACTTGTGATATTCTGAATATCACAGAATATCACTTATGATATTCAGAATATCATTTGTGGTACTCAGAATATCACTTGTGATATTCAAAAAATCAAAGAATAACACATGTGATGTTCAAAAAATCACTTGTGATATTCAGAATATCACGGAATATCGCTTGTGATATTCTGAATATCACATAATATCTCTTGTGATATTCAGAAACGTATGAAAATGTCTAAATACGGCCAAAAGCATTTAAAAACGGACGAAAATGAATGAAAACGTATAAAAGTGTAAAAACACATATGAAAAAAGACGAAAATATATGAAAAATGGACGAAAATGAAAGAAAACGTGTAGAACCGTAGAGGGGGGTGAATACGGTTTCTTCGGCTTTTTAGATGTTTAAAAACTTTAAGCCAAAAGAAAACCAAGTGGTTGTATAATCAATCCAACAACCACTATCACAACCTAAGTATATAAAGCAAGTAAAGAACACAACGATATATACTGGTTCGGGATGGGGGGTTTATACCATCCGTACGTCCAGTTGCGAATCTGCGACTCCGATACTATTCACTAGTATAATCCTTTCGGTGGACTATAAACCGTTATAATTCACTCCACCAATATTCACCAATATCGATGCTCACAAAGAAGGAGTTACTCACCAACGGTATTCCGCCCTCGGAAACCACCCAAAAGAATCTCGCGATTCTACTTCACCTAAGGATCACAAAGATCACTACCAAGACTTCCACCCGGAAGTATCAAACCCCAACTAGATCCCCAATTATCTAGGCTTGGTCACCAAGACACAAGACTTCCCTTACAAACAATTGAATGAATGAATATATGTTTGTTCAACCAAGTCCTAACCTAACCTAGAGACTCGATTATAGTAGAAAGGGTAAAGATAAGAAGACCCTCGACACAATCACTAGAGTGGATTAGGTTCTTGTGATTCTTCCTTTGCAAAGATATGTATTCTTCCAAAGATGTTAGTGTGATAAACAAGAACATAAGATTAGAGATAGAGATTGAGATTTGTGAGTGTTTAGAGAGAAAGAATAATGGCAAGGGGTGAGGAATACAAGAGGCAAGGCATGGTATTTATAGGTAAAACCCAAACGTGGGAATATTTTACTGAGGCCGGCGCGTCACCCACGCGTTGACGCGTGGGAGGCACGCCAGACACCTAGGGAAAATATTCCCGAGGCTTTGGGTGTTTGGAATTGATGAGTGTCTAAATAGTCATCATTTTATACCAATCTGAACTGCCAAAACATATAAAAACACTCAAATATGCATCATAATACTTAAAATATCTTAGAAGTGTGTTTTATATGTTTCAAATGCAAAATTTGCAAAAACAGATGAAAAACGTACAAAGTTTGCATAATTGGCAGTTTCAGTCCCTCAAGCTTCAAAAGTTGTCAAATCTAGTCCCTGGTAAATCAAAACATGAAAAATATCATCAAAGGTCCTTAGGGATTCATAAGTTGTCAAGTATAGTCCTTTAAAGTTAAAAAATTACAAAATGACAACTTTAGTCCCTCAAGTTTCAAAAATGTCAAAATTAGTCCTTAAGGTTTTAAAAATGGGAAATTAATAAAATAAACCTTGAACTATTCTTAAATGACAAAATTGGTCCTTATGATAACATTTTGAGAAATTACATCTTCAGTCCCTTAAAAATCTAAATTTACATAAATGGTCCCTGGAGTTTGAGAAATTGGCAGAAAAGGTCCCTGGGTTTTAAAAAATGAAAATATTACATCTTTGGTCCTTGGTTTATCATATTTGGCAAGTTAAGTCCTTGAATACACTTTGGGAGAATTACAATACCAGTCCCTTAACTTTGCTCAAATTACAAAAATGGTCCTTGTTTACTACCTAAACCAACCGGACCCTTATACTTATTATAAACCCAAAACCAAAATAAATCCAAAACAAATCCAGCCCATCCCTTCCTTTTTGTTTCTGGCCCAAAGCTAAGCCCAGTCCACACCCTTATTAAATAAAACGGGCGTTGACCCGTTTGACCCTCCCAATACCGCCAAACAACCACCACTGTAGCACCATCTCCCTCACCACTGTAAACCAGAAACCAGGTGGTTTTCCGCCACCTCACCACCTTCCACCTCATCCCCTACTTCCCCCCTAACCTCCTTTCCACCTAACAGCCATCCCACATCACCAATTAATGCAATTCCCACAACCTTTTCACTCCAAACCATACTTGCCCTCTGTTTTTCAACCTACAGCCCCAACTTGTCTTAAAAACATCTCTTTTGTCCCCTGACACCTCCACATCCTTCCAATAATCCTTAATTGCTCAGCTTTGGCCCCAAGTTAACTTGGAGACTTTTTGGCGCCAAAATGGTTTAAACGGATAGGATTGATTCAGAGCAATAGAGGGTCAAGATTGAAGTGGGATATGCTTAGAGTCACACAAGGAACCCTAATATGGGCTTATAAAAGGAAGAGAATTGCAGAAGACCAATATATAGTTTAATTTAGCTTAAATAATCTCGTTAAAATTGTAATCTGTTGTTTCAGTTAGTTCTCAAGTTTTTAAGCTTTGTGTTAGTCAATTAAGGTGTAATCTCAACTTTTATGATAATCAATCTCAAGTTTTAATTCAGTTCTCAGTTTATGCAAGTTCAAGTTTATTTCAAATTTCTCAATAAGCTATATTGTTGTTATTGTTAGACTATATGGATTCATAAGCTCATATAAGCTCCTCAGAAAGCTTATGAAAGCTTTTAGAAACCTTTAAAGAAGTTATAATAGAGAAACTCATAAATCATAAAAAATTAAGAAAAATAAAGAAAAAATCAAAAATCATGGTTATGGTGATCATCAAGTAGGAGCAAGGTAAATTCTGGAAGGCCTTGGGTTAGTGAATCTGTGGAGATTCTATAGGATTGTTCTTGGTTCATGGTTTGAGCAGGAAAGCATCTTGTAAGTCTTTGAAATCTCATAATCTGTCTTTTTACTGTAGTTGTGCTTATTACTTTGCTTTTTCAGTTGTTTTGTGCTTATTCAGTCCTAAATAGTGATAAGACAACATAAAACTAGTAGCTTGTTTGATAAATTCATTGTTTGCTTAAAAATCTTAGTAAAACAGTCAACAAAGTATAATTAGTATTCTTGTGTATTTGTCGTCATTTTCTGTTCCTAAGTACTTGTTTAGATCTCATATAACATAATAAGTCATTGTGGATCAGTTGCATAAGCTCTTTAAGCCATTTACCTTTTAAATCATAAAACAGTCTAGGTATAAGGGGTGTTTGGATTTAGTTATTACACTGTGCTATTGATGTTTTTGCTTGTTAGCTTTGATTGAAAACTCTTTCTCAGTACCAAACTAGTTCATATAAACCTTAATAATTAGTATTATAGAGTAAAATTGTCACACCCCCAGAATCGGGTCCAGCGGAAGCATACATGCAGCTGGGGTGTAACTCAATTGATATCACAACACAAGTACAAAAATGGTTTTCTTCTTTAATCATTTGGAATAAAATCGTTAAATCAAAATGTTGAATTTACATCGTTAAAAGTAGTGCGGAAGTAGGCCCTTAAAAGTAGTTTAAAACGGTCCCCATATAAATAATCAGAGTCTTCTATGACCATGCCATGCCCTGCCAAAACCTCCTGTAGCGTGCCATTGGTTAAAAACTGAAAATACATGCTAAAGTGTCAACACGAGGTTGGTGAGTTCATAGAGTTTGTTTAACAAATAATGCCTATAGAGAGATGATCGCCCAACAAAGGCATTGTAAATCCACTCAGTTCCAAGTCCCGCCATAAGAGACTTGTAACCTGTGTGTTCACAACCCACTGCCAAATATGTTATAGTCTACGGAAACAAAAGTAATATGTGGACCAATAATCAAAGATAAGTGTAGTTTGACCAATACATTTGGTTACGTGACCAATTCATTCGGTATGTGACCAATTCATTCGGTCGTATTACCCGTACATTCGGTTATGTGACCCGTTCATTTGGTCATGTATGTACATAGTGGGAAAGCCGGTTCATTCGGTTAAGTGTGCATAATAGTGGAAAAGGCTTAGGTCCAAAGGTAAAAAGGATTAAGTGTGATGCAATTGAATATACACTACATTCGAATGAGTAAGAAATTCATAAATGGAGCAAGTAAATGTTTGACTAAGCATGTAGCAAAAATCAATTAAATCAGGTATACATTTAGATGGAAACGAGCATGTATTCTCCCCCAAAACCGTTATAAAACAAGTTAAAATAGTAGGGGCTATGACTCACCTGGAGCGATAGCTACGATGACAAGAATGGATACACTGAAATGAGGCACGATCTCTAACCGTAACCTAATATGAGTAATAACGATCTACTTTAGATCATGACGTGATGAAATGAATGCACATGCACATGATGCCTATACCACTCGTGACATGGAAATACTCGTTATTGTCATAGTAAAATAGTTTCCGTACTTAGGAAAAATAAGTCCAAATATAGAAGTATATAACTTGTTGTGTTATCTCGTAAGAAAATGTTAGCGTTAAGTTCCTTGTATTGAAAACCTTGAAATACGTCGTTAAGTCGTATAAGTATTCTCTTGGGTCATACGTATTCATTTGATAAGAAAATAGTCCTTAGTAATATTTTCTAGAAAATATACCGTTTAGTACGTAAGTTATTATTTTTATTTGTGTCCATATATATATATATAGTTTGACGATGTTAGAATGGTTATAACTTGGTCGTTTTAAGCTCGTTTTCCTTGTTCTTTATGTCCACGGATTCGTCTTTGTATATACAAGTATATTTTTGATAACTCGGCTCCTCTAGGTTACGTTTAATACCTCTTTTTACCCATTGAAATCTGCCAAACAGCAAGCAGTTTTTGTAAAAATAGTTTTCGTCGTTAAATTTGCAAAAATCGTATCTCCTTCGTTATAAACTCGTTTTAATCCGTTCTTTCGCCTAAAGTTTCGTTTTTGAATGTATTTTCTAAATCTTTGGTCAAAACTTGGCCACCATATACTGATTTTCCCACGAAATTAAAATAGGGACAGTAGGTATATCAAAAGTTTCAAAAACCATTTTCAAGTCTCCAAACTAGTTCCATCCTCCATCAAACCACTTTCAAACACCACAAAGCTAATCTAATCCTACCATACACCTTCTTAGGGTGTCATGGGTCCTTAAACATCATCAATCCACTAGGTCTAACAAGGGTTTCTTATGTGTCCATTTCCAGGGCTTGAAAGTTAAATATATACAAAAATGGAGTGGTATAAGTTAATGCATGTATAAGATCTTGTAAGAAAAGTATATAAACATAATAATAACTTGTAAAAATCATAAAAATGAGTTTGTTTACTTACTTGATGGTTTAGAGAGTTTAGATGATGAAAAACCTACTAATCCTTGAGTTTTTATTTCAAAACTCTAACAAGGATGATTATATTAACTAGTTTATGCCAAGATCTTGTAAAATTTATTCTCCTTGCTCCTTGAACACCCTAATTCGAATACACCTTAAGAGAAAAGAGAGAAAAAGTTTTCTAGTGCAAGTAAAAGTGATTTTGTGGTAAATGAGTGAAAAAAAGTTTATTATATATTAGGAGACAATAGTTTGGTGAGCCATTAATAAGGTTGGTGTGGTTTAGATATTTTAGGACCAAGGGGGGGGGGGGGGGGGGGGGGGGGTTGGCCGACCCCTAAAGGAGGGAAAGGGGGGGGGGGGGGTTTGTCTTGGGATTAATTAGGGATAGTTAGTGGTAATGTGTAGTTATGTTAGTTTTAGGTTTAATCGGGTACCGGGTTTGTTAGGAATAAATTTTATTGAAGTTATTCGGGACGTAATAAAGTCGTAAAAATTGTAAAAATATGTCGGGTACAAGTACGGAGAGTTTGGGTGATTATCGTTTAATTTTGGTGAAAACCGTCGTTATTAAGTTAAACGTACGATACGTAATAAATAAATTTCCAAAATACCGGGTAAATTAATGTTATAGTTTTTATATTATAGAAATGAGTATAAAAATATATTGGGATCATAGTCGGGAGTGTCGGACATGTTAGACACATTTATAGTTCGTGTATTAGCGTTTATTCAAAATAAACATACGTAAATCGTTAATTGTACCAAAAGTATAAATTTAGTTATCCTACGAGTGGAATAGTATGCAAGTGCCCTAATGATGATATGCAGACTATTTCTAGTCCGTATGAAATGTCCCTGATAATAATGCATGAATTCGCTCCTGAACCAATACGGTTACGCGAATTTGAACACTCGTAAACTAAATTTACGATGACATGAGTAATGCACGTGAATAGTGGTTTTCTCTCGGAAATGAATAGTGTCAAGTGAATAGTAAAATTTCTGAACGCTTCTCAGAATATCAAATGGACCTCAAAAACGATGAATAGTGATCAATGAATAGTAAATGATGAATAGTGATCTGTGAATAGTAAATTGTCGAGGTTTGGAAAATGACCGGAAATTACGAGTTGTGACAAAAATAGTCAAAATCTCTTTGAATCTCTCACAGTGATTCACTGTGTTGGAATTAGAATAGTATAAGCTTCAAATCAATTCACAAGTAGTTGTTCTAGCTTAATATAGTCTTATCATAGCTTATCATAACACAATCAATCAGAAAATTAAGGTAGAGTTTCATAAAAGTCAACTTAGATCATAATCTTTAAAAGTCAAAAAGTGCACAACCTCAGAAATCCTCAAAATGGCATGATTTATCTAGAATTTTGTGTTCAATCTTAGGTCTTGAAACTTGTTGTGAGTATTGTCTACCAGTAGAACTATAGATTCATGCAATTGTTTGATTTTTATAAATTTTTCTAGTGGACCTTTCTACCCCTGGAACACACCTGCAGGGAAAGGGTACTCCCCTGCACATAGCTTTTCACCCTTTTTCTTTGAACCATAGTGTGCTCTCCTGTGGACCCCACACCCCAATTTTTAGTTTAATTAGTAGCTTATCACCTCAGCTTTTCATATCTAGGTTTAGTTTGGCCATTAGCTTATTGTAGCATAGCTGATTTGACCTAGCTTGTGGCCTATGTCAAACACCCCACATTGACCACTCAGTTTGTGACCCCTTTTAACAAGCCCCACTCAGAGTTCCCTAATAAAAAATAAGCCCTGCTTATTGGCTTATTTGAAAGCTTGACAGGTGTACTTTAAGGTTCAGGGTTCATTTTGAACCTCCCCTCACCTTTGTGGACCCTACAGAGGTCCATAATACCACCCTCAGGTCTGTTTGGTTGTCAGGATTGTGATAAGTGCTTATTTGGATTCCCTGGCTTATCCAGAGTGCTTATTTGTGCTTTTAGTATTATTTCAAGTTAGTATACATGTGTGAGAACTTATTTGATCATTTAAACAACTTTTCACCAAGTCACAAGTCCTATTAAGTTACCCTGTGCATCAGCAGACCATCAGGCCATAACCACCACTTTGGTGGTTAATTGTGACCATACCAGTGGGACCCACACTCCAAATCTTGGTTCTTACAACCCCCCTCCTACCAGGCTTTCAAAGTTGACCCTTTGTTTGACCTAGTGATCAGTGGACCCCACCTTAATTAGCCATTGAAGTATGTCCCATTTCTGTCTCAGTCACCCTATAAGCAGTTGCTTATTGTATCTTTTTAGCTTATCCCATGAACTTATCTCATAAAATCTAGTTTAAATAAGTCCAAATAACTTAGGTGAACCTGACTTAATCAGTGTGGACCCCACATAACTCCAATTTAGCTTATTTCTTTGTGTGGTCAAACTTAGTCAACTGTCTAGGGTAATAAGCATTTACAGTGCTTATTCTTGGTTTCTAAATTAGTTGTTTTTGTAAAAGTTTCATTATTTAAGTATTTAAATAGTTCTATAAACGAAAAACCAGAAAAATCCAAACTTACTTATAGTGATAGCTTCTATTTAATAGAAATTATCTATTTAATTTTCATTTCAGCTTATTAATAAGCACTTTTCCAATTTTATAATTTTATTAATTTCCTAGTACCTCTAAGTAGTTAAAATATTTTTCTTAGATTTTTCCTAAGCAGTTTACTATTTATTAGATTTAAAAGTTATTTAAATAATTAAATAGGTAATATTAGTAATTAAATAGTTTTCTTTAATTTTAATTAACAACAGTAGAATTTTATATTTTTCCTAAGTTTTATAAATTAGTTAAGACTTTTAGAAAATAGTTTCATAATTTCCACTGTCCATTTTCTAATTTTCCTATTTAATTTAATTAAATTAGACTTAAAATAATTAATAGGTAATTAATTAGTGAAATAGCCTAAAATATAATTTTTAGAAGTTTTTATAATTTTTTAGGATTCCTGTAATGGTTAATTAGTTTTATAAATTTTTCCATAATTTTATAAGTCATTTTAGTATTAATAGTAATTTAAAATAGTTTAATTAGTTTAATTAAGTTAAATAGTTTTTAATTAATAGAAAACTCATAAAAAGACAAAATATTTATTTTCATTTTTTATACTTTCTTCAAGTTCTAATTAAGGTTTACAAATTATTTTTGTAAGTTTTTAGGTTAATTTGTAATATTTGTCATTTTTAGTTAATTTAAATTAGATTTTTAAATAGTTTTATTAATTAAATAATATTTAAATATTATAATAATCACTTTTATAATTTCATTTTCATTTTTAAATTTCTTTTTAATTTTAAGTTTTCAAAAGTTTCAAAAGCACCCCCTGTAGTTTGTAATTTGTTTAAACCCACTTGTCTCTGTCTGTTATCTGATTTTCTTATTTGTGCTTTTGTGTGTATCTCTGTTATTGTTTATATCTTTTCATATTATCTAAATACCAAGCAATCAGTAGTATAATTATCCCTCAATCATTTTGGTTACTGACCTCAGTACCACTCATTCTCCTAATCGTTCCAAAATACAATTTCAATCTCGTTGGGATTTAACGACCCGGGGATTTCCCTATATTTCCACGGTCAATAATAACTCGCACTTTCTCCCAGGTGGGCCTATCAGCTGCACACGGTTGACTGGTTGGTTTGGGAGGAGTCAAAATTTGGCGCCGCTGCCGGGGAGGTTGTTGCGTATTTCAAAACGGTTTAAGTTTAGTGGTTTTCAAAAACCCTCCTGTACAAATACCATCACTTTGTAAACTTTGTGAAAATCAAAAATCATATCTGAAAAAGTTCATTAACATTTCTCCTGAAGTGTTAAAAACACCAAACAAATCATAAACAACAAAACAAACTGTGAAGTTAAATTACTTCGTTATCTTTAAGATTACAACCTATACAGTTGGTTTAAGGTAAGTTCTGACATTAAATTACGAACTGAAGAGGAATCCATTTATTTCCTCCCGCCGATCTGCGAGTAATCTTAAAGGAACGATTTCGGTTAACAAATCAGTTCCAAAAATATTGTCCAAGTTTTTCACCCATACACAAAAAGCCAAATACATTGTACTGTGAATATAATTACATAAAAGTTTACCACCGAAAACTAAGGCAGAACACCTACCAACTGGGGGTGTGAACATAATAAGTTCCCAAACTTTAGATTTAAAACTTACCATTGTATCCTTGTGAATAGTGTACCTTTTTTAAAGGAGCTGTTCATTTGTGATTATTGGATTCAAGTTCACTGTCGTTTTGCCTCTGTCTTGTTTTGATTGATACCGTTTTTAGTGCATGCGCACTCGTTCGCAAACAAAGCGTAATAAAGGAAAAAACATAACTAAGTTACGTACTGTTGAAGAAGAACACACATCAAAAATGAACGACGAGCCCCCATTCCCTCCCAAGGAGGAACCAGTTCCTGACACCCAAACAATAGAGGAACTGTGTCAACCTACCATGCAAGGGAGGGGTGGACCCATTGCATCACTCACTATTGGAGCCACGGATTTTGGATTAAAACACCACATGATACAACAGATCTAGAATACGTGCCAGTTCCACGGATTGCCGGGTGACGATGCTAACAAGCATCTCGACAAATTTTTAACTGTCACCCAAAGCATGAAACAAAATGGCGTCACTGACGACGGCCTACATTTGTACCTTTTTCCCTATTCACTCACTCATCATGCGACTTCATGGTTCGATCGACTTCCAAAGAATTCGATCCACACTTTTGATGAGATGATCACTAAATTTCTGGCCAAATACTTTCCACCATCTATGGTCACAAAGCTGAGGAATGATATCAGCAACTTCAGACAGCTTCCCGAAGAGTCCTTATTTGAGGCATGGGAACGCTACAAACTTGCTATTGATCGGTGTCCTAATCACAACATGCTTCTTCTCACCATTATTGATACCTTTTATAATGGATTGACACTCCGTCATCGTGACACCATCATTGCTGCTGCTGGGGGCACCTTTATGAAAAGGACTCCTGAAGAGTGCTATGACTTAATCGAAAACATGACTGCCCATCATAATTTTTGGGACTCCTCTGCTGAGAGGAACGACTCATTTAAGTCAGTCACTCCGGCAAGCAATGAAATATCCATCCTAGCTAAAAAGCTGGATGATTTGTCTACAGCAGTTTTGCGTATCCATCAGACAAATCATAATCAGGTCAAAGTTGTTAACCCAAGTTGCGAAACTTGCGGTGGTCCACAACCTTACACAGAGTGCCCAGCCTCCGGTGGCTCGGCTCGTGAAAACGTGTATGCAGCTCAAGGTTCCTATAATACGGGAGGTAATTCTTACCAACCGCAAGGAGATCTAAACCTTTTGAGCTACCGATCTAATAACTACATCGGACCACCAGGGTTTAATCAGTCCCAGAACCAAAATGGTCAAAACAGAAACCAGAACTTTTACCAGAATCAGAACCAGAACCGAATGAACCAAGGTTATAATAACCAAGGGAATTTCAACGCTGGTCAAAACCAAGTTCAATAAAATCAGAACCAAGGGAATTATAATCGAAATCAAGGTCAGAACAATTACCCACAGGGTAATTTTCAACAACGAAACCACTTCCAGGGTAATAACAATCAGCAACATGGTAATTTCTAGAACAATCGGGCTCAAAATTTTCCAAACCAAAATCACGCCATTGTTCCAACTGGACTGATGAGTGGCCTTTTACTCATCATTCTAGGCCCGAAAAACTCACCAAAACGACCAAAAACACCCAAAAATGACCATATAATGTTAAAAATATCCTTGGAGTGTGTTTTTGTATGTTTCAGGTACAAATGGATTGAAAATAAGGCAAAAGTGAGCAAAACGGAGCATGGATGGGATTACGGAGCTTAATGGAGCAACACGGATCAATTTGACACTAATTGGAGCATTTATTAAAGAATTGATGAGTCGAAGAAATCCCGAGAGTGACATGGGGGGAGGTATGGAAATCCACAACAAACCCTAATTACCCTTAACCCAAAATGACCAAATTTCCCGCACCCGACACCAAAATACCTTAATA
>JARVZY010006734.1:0-25510 GCA_030686995.1 Artemisia argyi | reverse complement strand
GTAGCTAGCTGATTTTAATACGGATTATACATGTGTCAACAAATGGTAGAAAAAGGTTACATGTCATGTTATCAAAAACCTATAGATGTAAATATCTAAAATCTAATATTAATAGCATAAAACTTGCTGTTTATTTCAATATCTTTATTTTGGATTGTTCATGTAAATGATGCATTTGTTAAGCACCTATATGCCAAATGAATAGTTGAATACCCCATCTTATGACATGATAAATTTTGGATTTTTGGGTACTTAGGTGTAGAAATTGTTAAACTGGGTCATATACTCATATGTATTCACAAAATCTAACTTCACAACTTATGGTCTCTATGTATCAATGTATGTATAATCTGAGGTTTTTTGGTTTTACATTGAATTGCATGTTTATGAGTTTATCATTAACGATCGGCCCATATCATGTTTATAGCAAGCAACACAACTAATGGGCTCATGCATCAAACAATAGCGAATATCATACGACTATTGGGCTCATGCATCCATACAGCATATACAAAATAGGATTTGAAGACCATGAGGCTGTGTGGGACTTTCTTATGAGTAATGAGTAATCTAAGAAACAACTGTAAGTGTGGTCTACAAAGTAGGATTAGCCGATTAGGCATCCTTAACACCGTAGGGAGAAAAGAAAAAATAAAGCCGATAAAAGTTGTGTTATCAAGTTTTTTTTAGGAAAGAAAGTGAAAGTAGAAGGATTTTGCTTTTAGAACTTTCACTCTACATTTGGGATGAAAGACAACTTTTTTCCTCTCTTTTTCTTACCTTCCTTTTATTTATTTTTATTTTTATTTTTGAGAACACAGTGTAAGCCTTCATAAAAGTGTTTATGTAACCTCGCTAGGTATGTCTGAGTTGATTACTCGTGTTTTCAGAATAACTGGAACATGAAAAAATCTCATACAATATAAGAAATTTGGAATGTTTGATGATCGAACTTGCAATCCTCTATAGTTTTTATCTCTAATTCTCGAACATTAATCTAAAACAGACTTGAAATAAATATATATGATATTAAAGGAAGTAATAATTTAAGCTGTATATATATTTTAGGCTATTATTTTCATTTAATCTTAATTTTTTACTTTTGGCAATTTTGTCCAAATACTAATAATTTTTATCGCTTGCTCAGGTAACTAACGCTTAGGGATGAGCATTATAAACCGTCATAGATGAAGCTTTATTGGGGCAGGTGTGGGCTCAGGCCCCCCAAAATTTATTACCGCTAATGTAATTTATATATGAGTTACTACTAAAAAGAAATTATTTTGACAGTATGGCCCCTTGAAATTGGAAATTGATATTTCAGCCCCCCACCCCCCAAATAATTTGGTTCAAGCTCCGTCAATGTAGACCGCGTACCAAATCGAATCGAGAAACTGGCCCGAACAGGACCGGACCAGACTGGACCGAAAATTTTCGGTCCGGTCCTCGTTCTACCCTTTTAACCATTTTCGGTACTTAGTCCGATTCGGTCTTATGCACAATCGAACATTATGCTTTGTTGGACCGGACCAACCCGTACATGAACCGAACATTTCGGTCCGATCCTTGGTCCCGTACAGTGGCGGACTCAGGATTTTCCAAAACGGGGGGTAATTTTTTTTTTTAATAAAATTTGTGATGCACTTTAATAGAAAGGTCATAATTTTTTTTACACTAAAAATTAAGGTTTTTATATTTTTGGCTTCAAGGTGGGGGGCAATTTGATTTTTTGGAGGGGTGCACTTTAATAAAAAGGTTCAAAATTTTTTTTTTAACACTAAAATCTGAACTTTTTCGGCGAGTCGTGGAGAGCACCGCCCTCCAAAGTCAATGCCTAAGTCCGCCCTGGTCCCGTATTTTGGCCCGGTCCAATTTTCGGACCGTGCTCAGCCCTACTAACGCTTAAGAGTACTTTATGTGGTGTATATCTCGTCCTTCAAAAAACCCAACAGCACATACACAACATGTTATACCACACATGAACCATGCCATTCATGAGCCATTATTGGTAAATTAGTGGGCGCTAATATGGCTGGTGGCATTCACCTCATCTTTATTTATTTTTATTATTTTTTATATTTTTTGTTTTGTTTTTGTTTTGTTTTGTGAGTGGGTAGTTTCTGTAGGACTCGATAAGTGTTATTGATTTTTTTGTTGGGAAAATGTTTTAGTTATTGGAGGAAGATGAGGTGATGCTGAGATGACAGACAAATAAAGTATTATTAGCCTCTCCCACACCTAGCTCTCTAATATATTAACTAAGTTGCTTTGACCCATTGAAGGTATTCGAGAGTGATATTTTACTATTCAAAAGTGCAACGACCTTTAGACATTTTTTTTTAGAACTACAATTTATTTCACACTTATACAACCTATCTCACAAATGTATCTAGCGAGGTTTGAACGCACAACTTTTATGTTGATGAGCAACTCACATACAAATAGACCAAAGGCGTTGGGTGACCTTTAACCAATTAAGTTCGTCACTATAATTCCCACCGGCAAGTCGCCGCAAGTGCTATAGCATTAATTATCATGTTTGCAATGCCACGCTAGCTAAGTGAAGTTATGTGCTAATCTTTTCGTTGTATTTTAACAAAAATATATTCTTAAGGATGGCCAATCATAGCAAATCTTTTTACAAATTCTTTTTATACTTCAGGAAACTACGATCGTATGATTTAATATGAAGATGCAATTAATAGTGCATCCGTGATCCGTGCTTACCTAGTTTGCCCAAGTAACTAGCTAGCTAGGTTAACCCTACAGTTATAAACATATCTCCTATATATGATTCTATGAAGACATATAAAGAACTGAAGATCGATCACGTACAAATCCCTAAAAACCCATGTAGAAAAGATTGGTTTTCAGATCCAAGAATGGAATAAATATGATTTAAATTCTCACCATAAATAGACATATTCTCAGTTTCTCTGCAATATCCATTAAGAACTCAACATGTACGTTACATCACTTTATTTATTTTTCTGCTTTGGCGATCGAACTGAACTCATCAACAAACTAAAATGATATCGTGACACAATCTGTACAAAGAACCTTCGGTAATAACGTAGCTTACTGGCCCATGCATATAACTAGTTAGGCTTTTTGGAGTACATTACATATCTGGTTTATACGGTGGAAATTGAAGAATATATTGTATAAAAGATCCGAAAAAAAAAAATCATATTTGATGCATTACTAGCTCTACTAAATCATTAAGGAGTTTCATTGAAATAAATCTAGCTAATCATGGGTTATACTTGGAATGTTATAGGTATAACAACAAAGTCTCAACCACTAGTACGAATTTGTTTAATTTAGTTTGTCAAATCACTGTTCACACAGTAAATTTGTTTTTACGTTGCAACTTGTGATGGTGGATGCTTTTGGAAGCATTGGAAAGATTCGAAAATTATTAATAAACTTAATTGTGTATACTTTAATTTATGTCTAATATGTTGTTATCTACCAAAATAATTTAAAGAAAGAAGAGTACTATTCCTTCTTGCATTTTTAACAGCAAAGATTCACAAACGTATGATTTGTGAGGCACGCACCTTTAATAAACCGTCATGTAAAATATATTTGTTAGGATAAATAATATGATATGGTACGTTACTAGTAATATAATGTATGTGGAAGCTTGAAATCCGATGGATATGAAGAATAAAGAAGATATGATGGAATGGAGATAGAATATATAGTGATTACACAGATAATTTTGTGTAGTCTAATTTCTTTATACGAGAAACCCTGTGTCTTCTAGGTTGTTTGTATTTATATGTAGTCCAATAAGGGATCTATATAACAATTAAATAATCTACACCAAAATGGCATGTTACTCACAAATTAAAATGGGTGTTGTTAACCCCACGGGGGTCTAGTGGGACTAGGCTGCATACCCTCCCTAGTGGGGCCCACCTGTGCAGCTTTTGTCCTCTCTATTTTTTTTTTATTATTTTTTTTTCTTTTCTTTTAGCTGTCCAAGTCTTATTTTTGTCCTAAGTCATATTTTTTTTTGTCAAAGCACAAAAGTGCATTTTTTGGTCCAAAATGATAAGTCCAAAGTGCAAACAACTGCAGGCTCGGATCATTGAATTCGTCATCGCCAAATCCTATTTTTTTTTTGTCATAGCACAAGTGCAGTTTTTTTTTGGTCCAAAGTGCAAACAAACAAAGTGATCAAGTCCAAATGCAAACATTACACAACTGCAACACAAAACACAACTGCTTAAACATGAAATGTTAAATTCGTCATCGCCTTATAGGCTCGAAATTTTTAGAAGGCTCGGATTTGAATGTTGCGAAAGTGATAAAAATATCACTCCGCCATACATTCGGGTTTTAAAAACCATTCGTCATCGCCTTGGTTTTAAAAACCATTTTTTTCCTCAAAGTTACAAAGTGCAGTTATACACAAAGGTATGTCACAAGCTCAACAGCAAAGCTCAACAGCTCAACAGCAAAGCTCAACTGCTCAACAGGAATGTCACAAGCTAAACACAACAAGGGCTCTCAAAACAGGAATGTCACAAGCGAAACAGTAAGGATTCCAGACTGCAAAGCTTAACAGCAGATTCCATACCCTTACTCAAGTATCACTAGAAAGTATCACAACACAACAAGGTTTTTCCGACAGTAGATTCCACACCCTTACTCAAGTATCACTAGAAAGTATCACAACACAACAAGGCTGTCAAAACAGGCATGTCACATGTTCAACAGTAAGATTCCACAATCTGCAGCTTTGCAAGATTATAAACAAAGCTCAATCAACAAAGCAAGTATCACAACAAACACAACAACCATTACAACAAGGCAACAAACACTACAAGCAGAGTATTCTTATCACTAAGGCAACAAACACTACAAGCAGAGTATCACAACACAAGAAGGCTGCCGAAATGTCTAGTTCACGATTTTACACACAAGAGGTAATAGGCTCAGATTATAGACTAGTTGCACATAAGCAAGTCTTATCATATGTGGCTGCAACATCAAATGTTGCAAAGTTTTTATTGCCGTCCATTTGGAAATGCCACGCCAAAATCATTTTTTTTAAATCATCATTGCCATATTCATACCACTAGAGCCTGTGGACTGGGGGTAGGCCAGAGCAGGTATTCATGCCACTCTAAGGTGGCAGATCAAGGTGTTAACCTACCCACAGCCACAGGTATTCAGCATAAACTGCTTAAACATAAGCAGTAACCTACCCACAGAACCAGCACTATTATCACCACAGCTGTCTCACACACAATTAAGCACCACAGAACCATCACATAAGAACAGCCACAGGTATTCAGCATAAACTGCTTAAACATAAGCAGTAACCTACCCACAGAACCAGCACTATTATCACCACAGCTGTCTCACACACAATTAAGCACAACAGAACCATCACATAAGAACATAAGAACACAGAACCACCCTCCCATATAGGGAGGGTTGGGATAAATTATAGACCAGGGTGTGGTCAACACCACGCTTAGGGAGGGTATGGTTAAAAAATAGACCGGGGTATGGTCAACATGTGCCATTTTCAAATGCTAACATTGACCACAGAACCACCACCCCAGCACCACCACAGAACCACCACCCCAGCACCACCACATTACATAAACATCACGTATCTAACAAAACATCACATAAACATCACGTATCTAACAAAACCATCAGAGATACATCACGGATCTATTTTTTTTAGATCTAAACTTTTTTGTTACAGAACCACCCACCACTTTGATAAATTAACGTACGAATCTTTCAATTAATACACTTTATATGAAGTAATCAAGTCAGATTCAAAAACCCCCAAACCAATTTTACGAAACCCCAATTTAAAAAATTAGGGTTTCATTAAAAAATCAAGATTTTGATAAATTAACGTACGAATCTTTCAATTAACACACTTTATATGAAGTAATCAAGTCAGATTCAAAAACCCCCAAACCAATTTTACGAAACCCCAATTTAAAAAATTAAGGTTTCATTAAAAAATCAAGATTTTGATAAATTAACGTACGAATCTTTCAATTAACACACTTTATATGGAGTAATCAAGTCAGATTCAAAAACCCCCAAACCAATTTTACGAAACCCTAATTTAAAAAATTAGGGTTTCATTAAAAAACTCAAGATTTTGATAAGTTCACATAAACATCACGTACGAATCTAACAAAAACATCACATAAACATCACGTACCTAACAAAACCATCAGAAAAACATCACATAAACATCACGTACCTAACAAAACCATCACAGAACAATCTACCCAACAACATCACCACACACTCACAAACTCTCTCACAAATCACCAACAACATCACACAAATATTAGTGTGATTTTAGATCTAAAAATAGAGAGAGAAAAGAGAGCAGATAACATAGAGAGAGAGAGAGTTTGTGAGTGTGTTGTGTGGTGTGTGTGTGACTGCTGTGGTGATAATAGTGTGTGGGTGTGAGACAGCTGTCCACCACAAAACAAAACGCGTTTTTATTTAGTTTTTTTCTTTAAAAAAAAAAAAAAAGTGTATTAAAAAGTGTGAATAAAAAGTTATTTGTAAAAAAGTGTATTAAAAAGTTAGTTGTAAAAAATGTATTAAAAAGTTAGTTGTAAAAAAAATTGTGATAAAAAAATATTTTGTCATTAAAAAAAACATTTTGTTATACAAAAAAATATTTTGTCATTAAAAAAAACATTTTCTTATACAAAAAAGTTAGTTGTAAAAAAATTGTGATAAAAAAAATTATTTTGTTATAAAAAAAACACTTTGTTATACAAAAAAGTTAGTTTAAAAAAAAAACGTCACCATACGCGTTCGTAATGTTTTTTCAGTGGTTCGGATCTCATGAGCAATTAACGGATTGGGTGCAAAACATAGCTCGGGAACTCGGTTTTGTGATTATTAAAAGAAGAAGTAAATCAGAAAACGGTATTATGAACGAAATCAATTATGGGTGTACAAAGGGTGGGATTTATTCACCCGAAGGTACTGGAAAACGGAATACCAGTACCTGTAAAACCGATTGCCCATTCAAATTGGTGGCGAAATATCTTAAAAGAAGATCATGTTGGATTTTGAAAGTGAAGGATGATAGTCATAATCATCCTATGTTAGAGTCGCTGCATGGTGTGCCATATGCAATGCGCTTAAATGATGATGAGTTCGAGTTGGTTGCAGAATTGACAGAGTATACCGTACAACCACGTAAAATACTCTCGACAATACAGGGTCGTAATCCGGATAACGTGTCTAGCACAAGAACTCTATATAACGCACAAGTTAAGATCCGGAAAGCCAAAATGGGTAATCTAACTCCAATTCAAGTCCTTTACTCACACCTGCAGCAATCAGGGTACACATATTACGATAGGGTAAGTGCTAATAATGAGCTTGAGGAACTATTTTTTGTTCACCCTACGTCGTACGCTTTATGGTGTACGTTCCCTGAAATCATGCTAATAGACTCCACGTACAATACCACACTGTTTAAATTGCCATTTTTGGAGATTGTCGGAGTAACATCAACAAATAAAACATTTTCGATGGCGTTTAGTTTTTTAAACAGTGAAAAAAGACCTAATTTTAAATGGGTATTGCAACGTGTAAAGCTGGTGATAGAGGAAAGGTACTATCCACGTGTTATCATCACCGACAGGGATTTAGCCTTGCTTGGGGCATGCAGAGCAGAATTCCCTGGTGTTCACAAAGTACTATGTCGATGGCTATTTCCCAAAATATACTTCAGCATTGCAGAGGTAGATGTGAGGACAGTGATGAGTACGACTCCATCAAACGCACATGGGATTGGATGGTTAAAGCTCAATCACGCGCCTTATTCGAGCAACATTATCGACGACTACAACAAAAATTGGTCAACAAACCGGGTACTTAATTATTAATTTAGTGTTTTTTTATTATTTAACAAATATGCACCCGATTGACCTTGTATTAATTCATCGTTTTTCAGAGATTGCCCAGTATCTGGATAACTGGCTCCGAGAGTACGGGCACATGTTTGTCTCGTGTGTTACCGATGAATATCAAAGCTACGGCCAGTCAACAACGTGTAGAGTTGAGGCTCAACATGCATTGTTGAAATTATATTTGGGCACAGCACAATCCAACTTAAACACGTTGTTGATTTCGATTGATAAGATTCTTATTTCTCAAAAGAGCGCGATACAAGAGACTTTTAACAGGAGCAAAAATGAGAAAATAAATAAATGTGATATACCAATATTTTCAGAGTTGTTGTATAACATTTCCAAACATGCTTTTACACTCATGCACAGAGAACTCCTTCAAACGAATTTTGCCGCAGAAGATTGTAACCATCAGTTGCGATCAATTTATGGGTTGCCGTGCTTTTGTCAAATAATGGGGTATCGAATTCATGGTAAGTATATTAAAGTCAATATTAATGAATGCTTTCACGGAATGCTTCCACGAAATGGTTTTACATAAGTCACTTTTGATAAATGCAGGTGTGCCAATTCCATTGGAAAGCATTGATATATTTTGGAGAACCCTGTCTGTACCGTGGCCCGTTGTCGGTAACCTTGTGCTTGATGATGATGATGATGATGATGAAAGAGAGTTTGAAAATGACGTTCGACAATTCAAGAGTGCTTTTGGCAAAGCGACGTCGTTTGTCAAGAAGAATATGTTGAACAAGTTAAAAGGGATATACCAACCTGAATCTGTGGACACACGTCAACCTGTTGTTCAGGAAAATACCCGTGGACGTCCGAGCGAAAAGAACAAAAAGTCCAAGGCTACAAAAGTTCCGGACTTAAATGAAGTACCGATCGTAGATCACCGAAGAAGTACGAACACAAGATCTACGAAAGTCCCGAAATTGCCGAAAGAGCCTCCAAGACACAGTTCGTACACGGGTACTAGTCCACGGCACAGATTATATGTTGGAGATACTGTGAGCAATGGTTTTATTCGGGAAATTCCACTGCTTTACCGTCCATACGTAATAAGTATACGTAATGTTGCGGGTGATGGGAATTGCGGGTTTCGGTGCGTTGCTCACTTTATTTTTCAAAACGAACATATGTGGGCCGAAGCCAGACATAGGTTGTTGCAAGAGTTAGATTACCATAGGAGTACTTACACAGATATGTGGGGACCACAAGACTTTAACTTTCTTTGGAATACGATAAACTGGTTCAACGGAGGTGCACATCAAGGTTACTGGATGGTGATGCCAATGACGGGTATCGTTATCGCTTCAATGCTAAATCGACCGATTGTATTTCTATCCATGCGTGGTTATAACACATGTTTTCCGCTTTTTTCCGGGCCAAACAACACACAAGGAATCGACCCCCTTGTGATTGCCCGTGTGGGGGAGGGCTCATGTGCTCATTACATTATACCGACGCTAGACCCAACTTTTACACTTCCGCGTAACCACCCACAATGGAGGTTTTTCCGACAGCCAATTGCAGAACAATGGATAAGTTTATATCAACATCGACTATCGACATTGTAAATAATTATTGATTTATGTTGTAAATAATTATTGATTAATGTTGTGAATAATTTTACAGACAAAACATTGTAAATGATTATTGATTTATGTTGTAAATAACTGTTTGTATTATATAGTAATTGATTAAATATTTATTTATATTAGTAAATAACATTATTGATTGATTATGCAAATTCTTTGGTCAGATGAGCCAAAGAAATCATTTCTGGTGCCGATGTAATAGAGGATTTATTGTACAACGGAAATCCTGGCAAGACGGTAGTCGTGGGCGACTGTTTTATGCATGTCCTCTTTCAGTGGTAAATAATCATACGTTTGCTTAGTTATGTAAATAATTTGTTTGTTAAAAATACATTTCTTATTATTTCCTTAACATGTAACAGCCAGGTACAAACGACTATGGGTGTCGATACTTCGCGTGGAAAGATGAATTTGAAGCAGAGCACTTTAGTCAAGCCTCTTCTTCAACGCATTGCTCAAACTGCGTTGCTACAAAAAATGAGATCAAGTTGTTGAAGCAAAGAATAAAGGCGCTGGAAATGGAGTTAGAAATGGCAAGGAATCCTGAGGATCACGCTTGTCAGTCAAGTGCCCGGCTCCATGATCTTTTAACCGAAATGAATAATCTTCATATGTCGTAGATATTGTTGTTTTTAAATAATATGTTAACGTTGACGTTTAATTTTATAATAATAGTTGTTGTTTTTAAATAATTTAAGTTTAGGTGTAAACACTGATCTTTATAAATGCAAATGAGTCAACGTCATCTTTTTTTATAACGTCATATTTTTTTATAACGTCATATAGGCAATTATTAATTAAGTATACACAAAAATGAGTCAACGTCATCTTTTTTTATAACGCCATATTTTTTTTTATAACGTCATATTTTTTTATAACGTCATATAGGCAATTATTAATAAATATACACAACACAAAAACATTATAAACATTAGTTTATAAATGCAAATAAGTCAACGTCATCTTTTTTTATAACGTTATATAGGCAATTATTAATTAAGTATACATAAAAATGAGTCAACGTCATCTTTTTTTATAACGTCATATAGACAACTATTAATTAAGTATACACAACATTACTAACATTACAAAAAAATATACAAAACAAAAACATTACAAAAAAAAAAAAAAAAAAAAAAAAAAGACAACTACAAGACAAAAGTACAAAAAAAATAAAAAAAAACAAAAAAAAAGTACAAATCAAGTACACCCTCCCATTTAGGGAGGGTATGGTTAAAAAATAGACCGGGGTATGGTCAACATGTGCCATTAAAATATGGTTTCAAAACATAATCTTTTAGAAATTATAGAATATTATCTGACTACTTATTTTTTTAGTAAAGTAAAGAAGCTATTTTTTGATTCCCAGGAATTGAAGAAACACAAATGATACATTATAACTAAAGAGTTAAAAGATGTTGCCTTTCATTTTATAATATATACCAGAAATTTTTAACTATTATGTTTTTGATCACTTCTCTTAGCAGTCATAAGACTCAACTTTGTTGTTTATATCAATCTTGATTAATTGATTGTTGTTTCGCAAATTGCGGTTTCATTCACTAACTTACAGATAAATCGTACGTTTGTATACGGTATTTGGCCATATTAGCATACTTATTGGTGTGTAAAAGGGAGAACAAGATTGCCAGTTGCAAATTACTATAATGACATCCCTCGAACTCGATCAAAATATATGTATGCTGACTATTTGAAGCCAAGAATTACACTTTGAAAGTGAAATGAACCGCAATATAGCGAGATCCAGTTTTCTATCAAAATGAGAGTATTTGTTTGTTATATATGTCTGGCGACTTTTAAGAAGGCTATAATAATTTGTAAGTATATGGTAATTGGTTGTTTATATATAAAACATGATCAGGAATTAGAGCTCTAGGCTCATAATCATTTATATTTCACATAATACAACCATATATAAGACAAGAAGGTAGAAAATGCATATCACATATGATGAACTCAAGTGCTTCATTAACTTGTTTGTAATCTCAAAAGACCAGATGGTTAACATAAGATAAGTAACAAATAGCAAACGATTAAAGACCATCAAATTTCTAGCTACTTGACTAGTTTTATAAGAAAATTAGTAAACCTTCATGGATATATATTTGTAACCCTACTTCATTCGCTTGTCGGATGATTCACCACGCAATTAAGTTAGCTGGCCAGCCTCAACTCAAGATCTAGCCCATCCAAGGAACTGTCCATGGTCGGTGGTGTAGCACTCGTCTTCTGCTTCTTACATCCAGAACCCTTATTCGAACAATCATCCAAGTCAAGCCCTAAAACTAGACTTGTTTCAACATCACCATTACCATGAGCTACTACAAAATCTTCATCATAAACACAACTCTTGTCAGAATTACTATCAAGACTTTCTTGACCCAAGGGTATAAAAGAAACCCTAGAATGAAACAAACCGTGGTCTAAAGACTCTTTACAAATACTATGCTTATTATGGTTTTGTGGCGCAGTTATAGTAGCACCACTAGTACCATTAACATTTTGTTTGAGCTTGGCTTTTTCTCTCCTGTGGACATTCATGTGACCACCTAGTGCTTGAGCTGACCTGAACTCTCTTCTACAAAAGCTACAAGAATACGACCTCGGTGGCCATACAAAACTACCAAGAGGGCCTCGAGCATCTTCTGCGAACGCTTGTTCTTCCCATGACTGGCTCGAATACGGATTCATGAGGATATTGTTGTTGCTTTTTGCCAACACCAAGTATTGTGAATATTGCTCCATTTTCAAACTTGTTCAAATAGAAAGTGACATATAGCTAGAAACTGGTCAATGAACGTAATTACTTTATGTTGGGATATTGAAAAGTGATATGATGGATATTCATATACTTATAGGTAGATGAAATTGAATGCATGAAAGCTACAAGTGAATTAAAAAGGAAGAGAATAAGGGTTAGATAAAAAGGTCATATACGTTGGTTTTTAGAAATAAAGAAAAAGACCGGATGTTTGGCTGATTCAATGGAGGGTACTTGAGTTTTTTAGTTATGGGTTGATAAACGGTCTCTGTCCACTAACTAAAACCATAAACCCTACATATCATAGGGTAATGCATATTTATGTACGTTTGTGTATATGAATTTATGGTCATCCCATGGAACTATCATATATTCCAAGCTCATGCAAGATAATGCTAATGTTCACACAATGTAGTATCTCCAAAGAAACCCATACCAATCCCCGACCCCATATATAACTTAAAAACGGCGACATGTATTTTTATTTGAACGGCGGAGATTTATTAAGAACTCATATCAGTGAGAAGCTAATATGAAAAGATCAAGAAAAGATTGCAATAAAAAACGGCAATATGTATTAGGTCACGGATCAAAGCCGATTCGAGTCTAGACGAACCGGATCAAAATAGCTCACTAGTCAAATTTATCCTAAAATGCTAGTACTAATTAGTGTCGGTTAGTATATTGTTTTAGTAGATATTCTAAACAATGATCAAGTTAATGCATGGTTAGTATATTGTTTGTGGGACCAATCAAAGGACTTGTGGTCTAGTGGGTGATGCTTAACTTGTTAAACGAGCCACAAGTGGGAGTAGTACCGGGTTGGTGACCTTCCGGGAAGTCCTCACTTGTGGTCCACTTGTGGACCATGATGCTCCGGAGATATTAGGCAATGAAGAGGAGAGTCTTTGAGCCAATGTTGCGGAGACTTGAATCCGAGCCGGCACCGGTTTTCATCCGGCTGTTACTCCATCGAGTATTCTCGTGTGGAGGCAGAACGGTTTCCGGGCGGAAGTCGTTGAATCCCCACTACGCCAGCGTGGGCCCGGTTAAGACAACATAGTCTGGGTATTGTGGTGGATGAGGGCCTGCCTTTAGCAAGTGTGACTCTCTAAACCAAATAAATTGAAAGTCACCTTCCAAAAAAAAAAAAAAAGAATTAAATGACTTCCAAGTTCCAAGTTTCATTCGATCTAGTTTATCAAATTATGCCTAGTCCATTCAAGGATATGGTATTTTATGATAACATAGGTATCATGGATACGGTCTATTAGATAGTGATTTAGAGTGTGTTTGTTTAAGCTTAATTAGGGGTCTTATAAGCTTATTAGCTTATATAAAAAAAACTCAGCTTATTAGCTTATATAAATCAACTCAATGGTTTAAATTAGGTGGTTTGGAGATATCACTAGATTAGTCATTTAATTGACATAGAGGTTTTTGTAGACCTCCTCATTAAGTTGAAACAACGATTTGAGCTCACTCAATAAATGAAAAAGAAACACACCCTAAGCCTAATTAAATATTTTGTTAAGCTTATACATGTTTGGGCTTATGAGCTTATATGAGAAATTTTGATATGCTTAAATTTTGTGTTTTATTTGAGTAGGGGTGTGGTAATATAAGAAGATTTTCATATCCTCATTTAATAATTACATCATTTTAATGTTTGTATACTTTTTTGGTATTTTACTTAATTAATTATGATAAGTTAAGCCAGATAATTAGCAAGAGTTTATGAGCTCATGATATATAAGTCATAAGTTGCTTATATAACATAACCATAAGCCTAATTCATAAGCTTAGTCAAACACTCCTTGATATAAATATTGGACAACATGAACTAGAAAGTGTTTGCTTTGTTTGTAGCTACAATCAGTTTCTTAATGGTCAAGTTAAAATTTAAACAAATGCAAGTAGCCTAATTATTTTAAGTGTTTTGCTAATCACAACTTTAAGGGTTATGGTTAAAATGCTTTGTTTCACTATAATTTATTGTAATAATATAATTCATCCAATCACAATTAATCATTAATCTTTTATATAATAAAGGAATTACATCATTTGGGAGTGATTTTGACAAAACAATGTTATGAGAAAAAAAATTGGACCAATAGGATCGCTTAATTTTGACACATAGACGAAATCGAGCAATATGATTGACCAATAAAAAGTCAAAATTGAATTGATTTTGGTCAAATTTGGTGTAGAATTTAATTGAGGAAAAAAAAACACATAAAAATATAGGTGTCAAATTTATGAAAATAAAAATTTTAAAAAAAGATGAGGTAATTAATAAAACATCAGTGGTTGAATTTTAAATATATTATATAGAGTTAAGTGTAAAATTATAAATCTCCATGTTTTTTGATAACTTAAGATACTCAATAAACAAATAACGCCTTACACTTTATACCCCCTACACTTTATAATATGAACTTTATTTACAATTACATGAGTATTAGTATTAGCTTGAAACTTTCATCTATTTAAATTATAAAATTTTATAAATATACGAATTAGTTTTACTACACTTTAAATATTTTTAAAATAAATATTAGTTTTAAACTTTCATCTACTAAAATATAATCTTTTTACTATGTACATTTAAAAGTTTAATATATGCGTAAACGGATTTAAATATTAAATACAACTAAATTATTATTAACGGTAATATAAATATCAAATTTTAATCACGAATTACTGTGATATAAAAAAAATATACGGGATTCTACTTATAACAACGACTCATGTTATTATTATTTAAAGTTGATATACAGATATCCTGAAAACATATTTGAAAAACTTTACGGAGTATATTTTAACTTCATCAGCTCATTAGGTGCTATTAAACTCGCACATTTTGCACATCATAATATCAAATAAACGCGATTGTACTTATAACAACGATTCATATAATTATTATTTAACGTTTATATACGGAGATCCTGAAAAATATTTTTAAAAAACTTTAAGGAGTGTATTTTAATTTCATCAATGCTCATTAGATGCTACTAAACTCGCACATTTTGTACAATATGATATCAATAGTTAAAGTTAAAAACGATATCAACCTCAGCCTCAACATCTATGTCAGAAAAATAAAGTTAAATCTTTCATCTGATAATTTTTTTTTACAAAATATTAATAAATATTAATAAATAATGAAAAACTCATATATATTTATTAGTTGTACTCATATCACAATTTTCATAGGTAAATTCTTATATGTCCATATAGTAAATAAAAATTTTAAAATAAATTTGATTTATGTATAAACCCGTGCATGCACGGAACTTATAACTAGTTGTGTATACACTATTTTTGAGATTTTTCTTTATTTTTTTTCAAGATTATCATCCAATCAGAATAATTCTAAAGTGATATTGTAATAAAAATTATTTACTTAACAACAATTCTTAAGGTTGTTGTTAGCAAAACTCTTATTTTAAAAACAAGTTATTTTTCTATGTGTACGAATTTGAATGGATCGACTTCAGAATCATCTTATTCGTCCCTCGACATCGAGACAAGATTAGAAGTCAAACGAAATATAATAAGACCTATATTATATTGAATTTAATTGTCATACCCGCTACCAACTAAACAAATTATATATTATCTTACGTTAAAGGCATTAATGATTACCCAACGTTAAATTTTTTAAACCATTGTTACCCAACGTTAAAATCTTTATTTTCTATTTTTCATTAAGGCATTTACCCAACGTTGAATCTATTGACATAGATTTCATCTGTTTCTAACAATATTTTGTCGGGTTTCTTTGAGTTTTTGGTTTCTTATCCTATCAAAGAAACCCGACTAACACAGTATCTTATGTGGTTAGCTAGCGTCATATGGTTAAGGTTAAGGTGAGTATTAATTTAAGCAAGGGTGGAGCCAATTTTTTTAGGTTAAAGGGGTGGGATGTGTTTAACGCAAAAAGTCATAGTAATAAATATTGTTTCAAAAATTATTTTATAGTATTGTCTTTTATTGTTTAAGTTATTCATTTATAAATTTTGCAAACATGTCTGAGAATAAAAGGCTGAATATAAAAAGCTAATAGAAAAACAGCTTGTAATTTAAATAAATAATGAATGAAATGGGTTGATTAGGGGCCGGTGGCCGAACACCTGCTAGCTGCGCCCTCTCACTTTTTCTCAAATTGTTGGATAAAAAAACATAAACGAAATAACTCAACAGTTTACTACTTGTTTTATAGTGTTCGGTTGTATGCATAAGATGTATACATTCGAAGTTATTTGTTCTTTTGTTAAAAACGAGAAGAAAATGACCAAAGAGCCTTTTCAAAGATAATAAATTAAACTATTGAAAAACAGAGTAGAAATTTTCACTAAAATAAATTATAAATTATGAACATGAGATGACTTATACACTTGATTAACTAACTAACTTCAACTAACTAAAATATCTAGTATCTGAAATAAATATCTTCTAAGATACATTCTATTACATTGAACAAAACATTGATTAAGTAGAGTCTTCATCTTGGGAGGAGTTGCAATCATGTGTAAGCTTTGAACTTATGTAAGCTTTGAACTCAAGCTTGTTTGGATTTGTTGTTTGTAAAGAAGCATTAGGGGTTTTTGGTTTAGTAGGTGTATTCACTTTATCCCCTCCGTAGGTTGACAATGTGTAAGGATCTGCCCAACTTTGAAAAACAATTGAAGTATAATACCGTGCTTAAGCCTCTGGTAAGAATGTTTGCAATCTGAAACTTAGAAGGGCCAAAGCAGGGTGATATGTGACCTTGTCTAATCTTGTTTCTCACAAAGTGAAGTCAATCTCAATGTGCTTAGTTCTTGCATGATGAATTGGATTGTACGCAAGAGCTATTGTAGAAGCATTGTCACACATTACTAAGGAAGGAGTTGGGACATTAACATGTAAATCCACTAGTAAGCATTTTAACCAAGATATCTCATAAGTGTTGTCTGCCAAAGCTCTGTATTCAGCTTTTGTTGAGCTTCTTGAAACCACTGTTTGCTTCTTTGACTACCAAGAAATGAGACCGGGACCAAGGAATATAGCATATCCTGAAACTGATCTTCTAGTGGTAGCACAACTTGCCTAATCACTGTCACAATATGTGGTGAGGTGAAGAGAGTTCTTGGCAGTGAAGAATAAACCTTGATCAAGGCATAGTTTGACATATCTTAGTACTCTAATGAGTGCATCAAAGTGAGAGGATCTAGGACTGTGAGAGTACTGACTTAAAGCTTGGACTGCAAAGGATAGATCAAGTCTTGTGATTGTTAAGTATAACAACTTTCCAACTAAGGTCATGTAGGTTGATGGATGAGGGTGAAGATATCCATATGTGGAGTTTAACTTTAATATTGGATACATTGGTGTAGCTATAGGTTTGTTGTCCAAAACATCTGCACACTCCAAAAGCTCTAAAGTGTTGCTAGACCAAAGGATTCCTTATTAACTCAATTCCAAGATAGTAGTGTAAGGGACCAGAATCCTTAATGTTGAACTTGTCATGTTGATGCTGTTTGCTGGTTGTGAGAAATTCAATGTATTTTCCAACCATTAGGATGTCATATACATTAACAAGGATGGAAGTGAGGGTACCTTGATTGGTGATGGTGAATAAGGAAGCGTCAACATATTTCTGCTTAAAACCTAGTTGGATTAGGATTCTTGTCAGTTTTTCAAACCATAGTCTGTTGGCCTGTTTGAGTCCATAAAGGGATTTAGTGAGTTTGCAGACTGTATTGGGTGGTAATTTGTGGTTGTATCCTATGGGGGACAGTCATGTAAACCTCTTCATGAATATCACCATGCAGAAATGCATTGTTGATGGCAAGTTGCTTAACAAGATACCCTTTTTAGACTGATGTGGCAAGTAGTGTTCTTAGTTCTTACAATAACCATTTTGGCCACTGGGGCAAATGTCTTCTTAAAATCAATCCTTCCTTTTGATGGAACCCTTTAGCTACTAACCTTGCTTTATACCTTTCAACACTACCACAAGCTTTCAGTTTGATTCTATAAACCCATTTGTAACCAATGGGTGTTTTGCCATGAGGTAAAGTAGTAAATGTCCCTGTTCTTTTTTGTTCAAGTTCAATTTCTTTATGCATTGCTTCTATCCATTTAGGATCTTTTTATGCTTAGGAATAAAAGTGGGGCACACTGACAATATTAAAATTATGAATGAGATGTGTAGTTGGTGATGTTAAATAGTTATAATTTATGGAATTTAAATGATGATGCTTGGTAGTCACATTGTTGAGAAGTGATTTAGAGAGTTGATATTAAAAGTCTTTGAGAGTGGAAGGTAGTGTTTTTGTTCTAGTGGACTGCCTTGAAGGAGGTGGTGGTGTAGGTATTGGTGAATTAGGTGGTGGAGTAGGTGTTGTGACTGAAGATGATGGTGGTGTAGATATTTTGAATGGAGGTTCTGATTTTTTGTGTGTGTTAGTGGTGTTTGAAATTGGAGTGTATCATATGTAAATTGTAATGGGGAAGTGAAAGGGTCTGTTTGTGTGTAGAGTGGAGAGGAAATATGTGCTCATCGGATGTAGCATTTCTGGCGGTCATGATTTTGTGTCTTTTGATGTCATAAAGTATGTATCCTTTCTGATTTTTAGGGTAGCCAAGAAGGACAGTTGGATTGGATTTGGGGGCAAATTTATCTGAGGTATGGTTATAAGAATTTGCTTAGCAACCCAAGACTCTGAGATGGTCAATGAGGGTAGTGAGTTGTAGAGGATTTCATATGGGCTTTTGTTATCAATGGCTCTGGATGGTAGTATGTTTATTAACTATGTGTAAGTGAGGATGCTATGACCTAGAGGTGTAAAGGAAAGTTTGCTTGAAAGAATAGTGGCTTTGCCATTTTCGGTAGTTGCTTATGTTTTCTCTCATCTCTCGCATTTTTTAGGTATTGAGTGATTAATTGATGAATTATGTTCCATTGCCAGTCCTTATTGTTTTGATTGATGCATTGAATTGGTTTGACACATTAGCATAGACTGATTGAAAAGTGGATGAAACATTGTGTATGGTTGGTAACAAATAAGTCCATGTAGCTCTTGAGTAATCATCAACAACCGTTAGAAAGTATTTACATTTATTAATAATGGGATGTTTGTAAGGACCCCAAACATCTAGGTGTACAAGTTCAAACAATACAGAAGCATGAGAAGTACTAGAAGGAAATGGTAATACATGTTCTTCGGCAAAAGGACATATAGTACAAGTTTTTGTCGGAACTACATTGCAACAAAGGAGACAAAGTTTTGATTTTATGAAGTACCTGAAAAAAGGGTGTCCCAATCTGGCATGCCAGAGTTGTGATGAGTTGGTGTGTAAGAAAGTAGTTGATGTTGAAGGTGTTGATGAGGGGTTGAGTGTGTACAATCCACCATGTAGTGATCCATGAGTTATGGAACCATCATGGCCCTGAAAAATGCATTATTTGTGAGTGAAGGTGATTGTTGAGGGTGTAGTGGCTGTGAGTTTGCTTATTGAGATTAAGTTGTATGTGAATGTGGGCATGTAAAACACTCCCTTAAGTATGAATTTTGATTTGAGTTTGATTAATCCTATGGTGTAAACTTTTATTTGGTGCCCATTTGGTCAATTGACTAATATAAGTTTTGTTTGAACTACATTGCAACAAAGGAGACAAAGCTTTGATTTTCTGAAGTACTAGAAAAGAAGGGTGTCTCAATCTGGCACAATCTGGCATGCCACAATTGTGATGATTTGGTATGTGAGAAAGCAGTTGATGTTGAAGGTATTGATGAAGGGTTGAGTGTATACAGTCCACCATGCAACGATTTATGAGTTATAAACCATTATGGCATGGAAAAATGCATTATTTGTAAATGAAGGTGATTGTAGATTGTGTAGTGGCTGTGAGTTTGCTTATTGAGATTACACTGGTACAAAAAGTTGTATTGGTCACGCCAAAAATGTGTGACGATATCCATATAGTCACACACGTTTTTTTCGTTGTGTGTCACTAAAGGTCCCGCCACCGTAGGTGGCATATGGTCACATTGTTGAGTTCGTGGCCTTTTCCATCAAAAAAGAGTGACCAAAACCCCGAATATGTGTGACAAATTAGGCACAAGTTTTGTTGGATTAGTCATTATCAGTGACCGTAAACACCTTATAGTTACACGAATGTTTTTTGAGAGTGACTATTGTTCGTCATTTGGCCACATAAATATGTAATATATGTGACATTTGAGATGATCTATTCAAGTAAATGTGTATTTTGTGTGACTATTGATAATCCAATGGCCACATGAATATACAATAAATGTGACGTTTGTGATGATTTAGTCACACAATGGGTGTTATTTTTTTGGAGTTAGTCACATACAATTTAACACAAAGTGGCCAAAAGTGTGAATAAGTGTGACCATATGCTGTTTAAAGTAAAGAAATGTGTATTTTGTGTGACTATTGATCATCCAATGGCCACATGAAGTTTATGTTTGTGTGACCTTTTGTAATATTTAGTCACATAAAGCATGTTTGTTTTGGGTATTTAGTCACATACCATTAAGCAAACAGTGGCCAAAAGTGTGAATAAGTGTGACCATATGCTGTTTAAAGTGAAGAAATGTGTATTTTGTGTGACTATTGATCATCCAATGGCCACATGAAGTTTATGTTTGCGTGGCATTTTGTAATATTTAGTCACACAAAGTATGTTTGTTTTGGGTATTTAGTCACATACCATTAAGCAAACAGTGGCCAAAAGTGTTAATAAGTGTGACCATATGCTGTTTAAAGTGAAGAAATGTGTATTTTATGTGACTGTTGATCATCCAATGGCCACATGAAGTTTATGTTTGTGTGGCCTTTTGTAATATTTAGTCACATAAAACATGTTTCTTTTGGGTATTTAGTCACATCTAATTAAGCAAACAGTGGCCAAAAGCGTTAATAAGTGTGACCATATGCTGTTTAAAATGAAGAAATGTGTGTTTCGTGTGACTATTGATCATCCAATGGCCACATGAAGTTTATGTTTGCGTGGCTATTTGTAATATTTAGTCACACAAACCATGTTTTTTTTGGTATTTAGTCACATACAATTAAGCAAACAGTGGCCAAAATCGTTAATAAGTGTGACCATAAGCTGTTTAAAATGAGGAAATGTGTATTTTGAGTGACTATTGATAATCCAATTGCCACATGAATTTTATGTTTGTGTGGCCTTCTGTAATATTTAGTCACACAACGCATGTTTTTTTTTTGGTATTTAGTCACATACAATTAAGCAAACAGTGGCCAAAAGTGTTAATAAGTGTGACCATATGCTGTTTAAAATGCAGACATGTGTGTTCTGTGTGATTAATGTTAATCCAATGGTCACATGAATTGTTAATTCGTGTGGCATTTGGTGATATTTATTCACACATCGAATTAAATAAAAGAGTGACCAATGATGTTAGTATTGCTAGTACTAAGTTACTACTGCTGGATCAGAGTTACTACTGCTAGTATATAAATAAAACATAATTAAAAACAAAAAACAATTTCAAATTTCATACAATTCGAATGTATATAAATGAACAAAATATATATAGAATTTTAATGTCGCATGTAATGAAATTGTCAACTACTATAAGTTAAAACCTTTTGAATCTTCCCCGGACCCCTAGCTTGCTTTTGCACTTTTGCACTAGAGACATAATTTCTGCGCTTCGGTTGTCGTTTTGGTTCAGGAATCGGTTCACTAACTTTTGGTTTCGTAGTTGGTGGTGTAACCTGTAGTAAACAAAAGACGCTTGTATCAAACATTGAATTTAATATGAAGAATTATAAATATACAGGTTAAAAAAACACATGTATGTACCTCCTCATGATCAGCAAGAATAACTTGATCCTTTGGCCATGCAAAGAAACAATCTACGCTTTCCCTAACCGTTTTTAATCCAATATTCCCTATGTCCGGTATGCATGCTGCATCCACTAACGATTTATCAATTGAGACTCTGTAGCAATCATTTGGGAGTGGTTTGTTATGTAGCATTTGTTTTCCTGGAATGTTGTGTATGCGACCCAAAGCAACAATATTTGATTTCTTTATGTGCCACAGTTTGCAATTGATTGTCTAAAAAAAAGTTTTTTGCATACGTATATATCAGAAATTATTTAAACAAAATTAAGAATAACAAGAAGAAACATGTTGAAATACATACTTGTGCTTGTGTTGTTGGAGACACATTTGTTGACATAAATAATGCATAAAAACGTTATTTATATTTTTTGATATCTCTATGTTTTGACGATCACAAAATGTAAAATCATCAAACGTAAGATTACAACGTAAACAAGTATTAAGCTAGTTTATATCATTATATCCAACTTAATCACTTAAGGTATGGATAAATAAGTGCTTAATACATCTCATGATCAAAGGGGTATTTAATTAATTAGTACAAAGTTTATTTAATTATATAAACATATTATATATTTTTGAAAAACACTTTTGGTAATAAAGAAAAATGTTTTAATCATACTAAATATATGAATTCAAATTTTTAACCAAAATCAGTTATTTTTCACCAAATAAACTTTCCCCACTAAAAGACAAGTTTTCTGGCCGTTACAGCTGGGCGGTCCCCTTAAAATTAAGGGGACCAGCCATGATTTAAGGGGACCGGCCAGGCTCCTGTGTTAGAAACTGTCAGAATTTTTCTCCTATAAATACCACCTTAATTCTGGAATTTTGCCTCACCTTTTGCACGAAATTTTCAGATCTCAAACTCTCTAAACATCTTCCAAAACCCTTTGATCATTAGAATACTAATCCTTGTATCAAGTGATTCAATCCCTTCTCATCCATCCTCATCCAAAGTGCAAAAGAAGAACACTCATTCTACAACTAAGTTCAAGAAGTATTGAAGAGTAGTTGTGCATAGTGTATATATTATTTGTGAAGTTGTATTGTGCTTGTAATAAGTAGTTTAGAGAAATAGAAGTTGTGTAGGAAGAAGAAGTTGATTAGTAGTGAAGTAGTGTAGTTGTAAAGAAGATAGGTGTGAAGTAGATTGGTGTGAAGAAAATTGGTGTGAAGAAGATAGGTGTGAAGTAGATTGGTGTGAGTAAGTTGTGTAGAAGTTGTGATTAAGTTGTGACTAAGTTGTGGTGTGTATATTGGTGTGTAAGGTTTTATCCGCCATAAGGAAGTTTGTTGACATAGTGAAGAAAACTCTCGAGTAGATGACTCGGGGAGTTGAGTAGGAACAAGGAAGGTGACCTTGTAGCCGAACCACTATAAATCCTTGTGTTGTGGTTTGATCTCTCCAACTCTTTTCACTACTTACTTATTTACCTATACTTTATTAGCTTAGTTAGTTAGTTATTATATAATTGTTCATATAGTGCAAGTATTGAGATCACATAAACTAGAATCGAAGGTTTTAAAACAAACTTATTTTTATAAATTTTTAAAATGACCTAAAACTATTCAACCCCCCCTTTTAGTTTTCCACAATTGGTATCAGAGTCAGGTTTTGCAAGATCTTTAAAATATATTGTATTTTAAAACTTGTAACGATCTATGGAATCTGAAAAATATTTAGAAGGGCAATCTATGCAAAGACCACCACTATTTGAAAGTGATGGATTTTTATATTGGAAAAATCGATTCGAAGGTATGGATAAACACTTAAGGTATAGATAAACAAGTGCTTAATACATCTCATGATCGAAGGGGTATTTAATTAATTAGTACAAAGTTTATTTAATTATATAAACATATTATATATTTTTGAAAAACACTTTTGGTAATAAAGAAAAATGTTTTAAGCATACTAAATATATGAATTCAAATTTTTAACCAAAATCAGTTAGTTTTTTACCAAATAAACTTTTCCCACTAAAAGACAAGTTTTCTGGCCGTTACATCTGGGCGGCCCCTTTAATTATAAGGGGCGGTCCCCATAAAATTAAGGGGACCGGCCATGATTTAAGGGGACCGGCCAGGCTCCTGTGTCAGAAACTGTCAGGATTTTTCTCCAATAAATACCACCTTAATTCTAGAATTTTGCCTCACCTTTTGCACGAAATTTTCAGATCTCAAACTCTCTAAACATCTTCCAAAACCCTTTGATCATTAGAATACTAATCCTTGTTTCAAGTGATTCAATCACTTCTCATCCATCCTCATCCAAAGTGCAAAAAAAGAACACTCCTTCTACAACTAAGTTCAAGAAGTATTGAAAAGTAGTTGTGCATAGTGTATATATTATTTGTGAAGTTGTGTTGTGCTTGTAATAAGTAGTTTAGAAGAAATAGAAGTTGTGTAGGAAGAAGAAGTTGATTAGTAGTGAAGTAATGTAGTTGTAAAGAAGATAGGTGTGAAGTAGATTGGTGTGAAGAAGATTGGTGTGAATAAGATAGGTGTGAAGTAGATTGGTGTGAGTAAGTTGTGTAGAAGTTGTGACGAAGTTGTGGTGTGTATATTGGTGTGTAAGGTTTTCTCCGCCATAAGGGAGTTTGTTGACATAGTGAAGAAAACTCTCGAGTAGGTGACTCGGGGAGTGGAGTAGGAACAAGGAAGGTGACCTTGTAGCCGAACCACTATAAATCCTTGTGTTGTGGTTTGATCTCTCCAACTCTTTTCATTACTTACTTATTTACCTATACTTTATTAGCTTAGTTAGTTATTATATAATTGTTCATATAGTGCAAGTATTGAGATCACATAAACTAGAATCGAAGTTTTTAAAACAAACTTATTTTTATAAATTTTTAAAATGACCTAAAACTATTCAACCCCCCTTTTAGTTTTCCACAATTGGTATCAGAGCCAGGTTTTGCAAGATCTTTAAAATATATTGTATTTTAAAACTTGTAACGATCTATGGAATCTGAAAAATATTTAGAAGGGCAATCTATGCAAAGACCACCACTATTTGAAAGTGATGAATTTTTATATTGGAAAAATCGATTCGAAACTTATGTGAAATCAAAAGATCTAGATCTTTGGCATATTATTACCAATGGTGATTTTTTACCTATTCAAAATAACCTCGAAACAAAGAAAGATGAAATCGTACCTTTTGAAAAATAAAATGATGATTTAAAAAGAAAACTTGCTAAAAATAATGAAGCAAAAATGGTTATTTATAATGCGCTAGCACGTAAATAGTACGAAAGGATCTTTATGTGTGAAACCGAAA
>JARVZY010006732.1:0-25511 GCA_030686995.1 Artemisia argyi | reverse complement strand
GCCTCCCTCAAATGCTCTGGTCTGTTGTTTAGCCCTTCCGCCGATTCTGCAACCAACACAAAATAGTCTGCGAATATCATGCAACAAGGGATGCTCTCTTGTATCCCTCATCATAGCTCATCAAGAATCAAGGCGTATAGGTATTGGCTAATGGATGATCCCTAGTGAACTCTTACTTTCACTGAGAAAAACTCTTTGTTCCCACTGTGTTTTGTAAGCGGGTCTTCGCCCCATCGTACATATCTCTAATGAATCTTAAGTATCTCCTTGGAGTTCCTTTATCAATTAAAGTTCTCCAAATCAACTTATGTGAGACACTATCATAGACCTTTTCTAGGTCTAGGAAGGCCAAATGCAAGTCTCTTTGTCTTTCTCTATACTTCTCCATGAGACTTCTAAGAATGTGAATTACCTCGGTCGAGGACCTTCTTGGCATAAAACCAAATTGGTTCTTTAACACCCTCATTTCCCTTCTCACCCTTCTCTCGATAACTCTCTCCCAGAGCTTCATAGCATGGACAAGGAGCTTAATTCCCCTATAGTTGCTACGCATTTGCGCGTGTCCCTTGTTCTTGTAAAAGGGGTCGACTTCAATGAACCTCCATTCTTCTGGCGTCTTAGTGCCTTGGAAGATCCTGTTGAATAATCAAGTCAGCCACTTTACCCCCATCATCTCCTAGGCACCTCCAAGCTTCTAGGGGTAATTGGTCCGGACCTACACCTTTGTTCCTTCTCATCTTCTATAATGCAGCCCTCACTTCTCCTTTGGTGATCTTCGATAGGGTTCTCTCCTTTCCTACTTCCTTCAGGACTCCTCTCATTGAAAAGAGATGAAAAATACTCTCTCCATCTTTTCCTAATATGTTATTCGCCTACAATTCTTGGCCCTCCTTTATCTTAGATATATTTTAGGTTTCCTAAATCCATTCTTCTTTTCTACCGCGCTTAGTAATCTTGTAGATTTCGTTTGCCCCCTCTTTTTAGTCCAATTACAGGTCTTTATACGCTTTGTCCTTCGCCTAGGCTACTACCTTTTCCGCTTCTCTTTTAGCTACTTTATACCCCCTATTTGCTTGATGTCCTTCGCGGCACAAAAGAAGCTCTTTGAACCTAGTTTGTTTCATCGCGACTTTAGATTGCACCGCCTCACTAAACCACCAAGATTCTATGTAGGTCATTTGGGTTCTCGGAGACGAACTTGCCACACCTACGGAATCCTTTGATGTATCTTTAATAAGGGTGTTTAACATCTAATCTGCGTCACAAATAGTCAAGTCCACTGCCCGAGCCGAAAGTCCCTCTGAGACTCTCGCTTTAAAAGACTACCGCATCACCGTTCAAGTTCTGCCACAAAATCCTTGGCATGCATGATGCCTCCCTCCTATGTCTTCGTCTCTCAAAAAGTACATCTAAGGTAACCAATTTATGTTGAGATGAGCATGTGTCACCAAAAGACCCTGCAATCCTTGCATGCTCCATGGTCTCCTCTGCACACCAATAAATAGTCAATCTGGGTACTTTGGCCCTCAATCTGGAAGGTAATAAGTAAACAACTCTCTTCTTGAAGAAAGAGTTCGCTACAACCAAATTGTAGGCAGTAGCAAACTCTAAAATCGAGCATCCTTCATCATTTCTAACTCCATATCCAAACCCTTCGTGAACCCCCGCATACCCATCCGTTGCAGCTCCTATATGACCGTTCAAATCACCTCCTATAATCAGACGTTGGTCCGACAGGCACTCCCATGATAATGATTATGCAGAAATATTAACTTGATGCTTTTAGTTGTCTCCGTCTATGGACATAGATGTGTTAGGTTTTCTTCAACTACTAACTATATATAGGGGAGCTTTATTTTCAGAACCCTGTTAAGTGCGGGAACTGCGAGAACTCCAATTTTGCATTAGAAAACATGCATGTTCATATAAAACATGCATGTTTTCTTACATACACCTTAATATACATACTTGTGTAACATACATGTTCATATAAAACCATTTTGCATTGATATGTTGCACTTAACAGGGTTTTATATGAACATGTATGTTACGCAGACATGCATGTTTTCTAATGCAAAATTAGAGTTCTCGCAGTTCCCGCATTTAACAGGGTTCTGAAAATAAAGATACACGCTATATATATATATGTCCTAAAAAAATGCCCTATTGTTGCACTTTTACCATACATGAAAGAATAAGTTTATAACATAGTGAATCAATCTTTTTGAAAGTTATTATAGTTTATTTTCTTGACCGATTGTAACTTGAAAGAAGCAAATAATACACACTTTCATTTTTTTTATAGTAATCCAAGTTGAGAAAAGAGATCAATATGATCTATTTTCAATCAAGATGATGGAATCCTTCTAGAGTCGTTAGACTTGTGAAGTGGAAACACAAGATGAGAGCGATCACACTGCTAGAAGTGCCATGGTCTCCGAATTGTAAAAAGAGACGGATCTTTTAAAATAGTACAATGAAATAATGAAATATCGATACACAAACGTCAAAGCACTCCCAAGAAAGTTGCTCATAAAAGAAATAATATTCGACGATTTGCTACTAATCCTAGATCAAGTGTACACATTTAACAATGTTAACAGAACCAATGACTTCATTCCCAACCATGCCTATGGAAGTACATAAAGTAGTAGCATGTTGGTGGTTGGTGGTTAGAACTTCTTAATGAAATCATGAATGATAGCAGCACATTCTTGAGGTTTTTCCTGGTTTAGAAAATGACCAACACCTTCCATGACCACAATATCTTGAAGCAAGGGTACATCTTTCTTGAATCCACCACCATGCACATACTCCTTTAACCCTGGTGTTGTGTAGACCATGTCCTCATCCCCGACTACATATATCACTGGTAAATTCACTTGTGCGCCGGTCCATGGTGTTGTGAGCTCCCAATTCCTGCGTCGTCGTCAAAGATAGTTAAGTTATCACACATAGGAATTTACACATGAAAACTAGATCATGTTGCAACGTTTAACATAGAAGTGGATTTGTTTACCAGACTAGCTAGGAAACAACAGGTTAACTCATTGTCAAGCTTTCGAGTCAAGTTTAGTCTACACTGTATGATGACACACTAGCTACGTCCCACAAAAAGAATAACCTCTATCAAAAAACGCCCTGATCCTCAAATTCAAAACAAAGCAGACAGACTAAATAAAGCTGGTTTCATTGGATTGTTATCTCACTCGTGGATCTTACAAAAGTGTAAAAAAGCAAATTGATTGGATCGTTAATCCTTTAAACTCATGAACAGATTCCTTGTAGTTTTTCCCTAGCTGCTTGCTAGTTCTATTACAATTTCCATTAGCAAAAACGGTTAAGGTTGGTAATTTGATACGTGTTCAAACCTATGGCCCACTTTAATCCAACCATGACACTGACACGTAAGGACTCTCTCAAATTTATAAGTAACACGTATCAGGACGCACAAAATTATAAGCCACCCTAGCGTATCAAATTCCCAACATCTAACCTACTCCATTAATAGTTTTGAAAAAAAAAATGATATTTTTTTCAGGGTCAGCGCTGGCGATGGTGACTAGATGGCCATGGCCTTATATCCCATATCAGACTAGCCTTGGACCAAGAAAATCTGAGATCAAAGATACATGCCAACCTGGACTAATTAATAACTCACTTACATCCAACCTAAAAAAATTGTAAACTACATAAACTCAACAAGCTGTTATGCGAAAAAAGGTATGACCAGCTAAGTGATTGGGAATACGTACAGATCCAAAGCACGATAATAGTTCAAGCCACCAGTGAAGCCTTTTTCGTTAAACTTGTTAACGTTATACTTGATGTCGTCTTCAGATAACCAAGATGGCAATGGCAACGGTCCGTTCAACGCTTTTAATCCAAAAGGATCCCCTTTAGGCAAACACGGTGGTCCTGATGTCTTATCAGTTAGAATTTTCTTAAGTACTTCTGCTGTTTCAAAGCTTTTTATCTCATCTTCAATAACTCCAACTTCCTGATAAACACAAACATAACATATTATAGAAAAGAAAACAATAATGTTTACTTTTGATATAACCTGGCAATGCATGTTACATTAAAGTCACTTGCATGATACTGGTTTCTTTATTTCTCTTCTTTAATGAGTTCATACCAATGACTTCATTGTTGGAGCAGAATGTACAAGTATCGATCTACGCACAACTCATCGTTGTTTGCTTTCGGTCAAATAGTTTATCGAGATGCATCTACTATCTCAGTTCAGTATATTAAATGCTAAGAGTGCCTACTTTGTCTTTCTGTATTCATATTAATATATGTTTCTCCCAAAAATATTTCTAACCGTGTCCGTCTAATGAGCATATTTCTTCTGCCTTTCAAAAAAAATAAAAATAAAAATAAAAAATTGAGATGACTGAAAACATATTTTGTGAAAAATTGTATAACAATAATTCGTTGGTTTTGTGAAAATTTTGATCCGATCCCTTTAACAATATAATTAGACATGTTTTTAGTTATCTCGATAACTTCTTATTAATTACTGTAATAAGTTGTTAGGCAACTGAAAACAAGTTTAAGAAAGAGGATCCCCTTTTTGGTAATGGTGAATGACCCACTCTTTTCAGTTTTCACAACATTTGAGAACCTGACCTATGAACTTATCAATGTTTACGTTCAATGAACATGAAAGGATTTCAAGTTTTCAACTATGTTAAATGAGGAGGGATTATGTCATTCTAGTGATTGTTTTAATGAATTCTGCGGTTCAATTTTGTATTCATTTCACATGTAAACGGCCAAACAAAACTTTTTAGCTAATACATCTAAAACCAGATCTGCGTGAAGAGGCTAGCTGGAGTCATGGTGCAGTGCACTAAGGGGGTGTTTGTTTAAGCTTGCTTATGAGGCTTACAGCTTATTTGGTTTTCAGCTTATAAAACATAAGCCGAAGACCAAATAAGCAACAAGCCAGTTATGTAAGCTTAAACAAACACCCTCCCTAAAATAAATGGGTAAACAAATGAAGTTTTTAGTGTTTGGTGAGTATATAGAGTTAGATGTATGAGATGGAACCGAGGTGTCTCCATAACCGTTTTCAACCCTTCTTTTGCCACCATAAATGTGTACCTAATGAAAGTGTCCGCGCATTTTAAATATTTCTTACAAATCTGAAATTGAGTAACTTTCTTTTAGGTGTTACTATTTGTACCCTTGGGCATCTTTTTACAAGTTTTACCCATACCTCACCATTTGATACTTTTATTAACAGTACAACACAGTTCTTTTTATCTTGTTTCGTATTTCTTCTTCTTCTATCAGTTTCTGTTTCGTATTTTCTGTCAAACTTAATTTATATTTTCTGCTAGTGCTTAGAAAATAAAAAAATAAAAAAAAAAAGGTTTGGAAGGGGGGGGGGGGGGGGGGGGGGGGGGGGTTTGGAGTCATGGATTTAGGGGGTCCAAAGAACCTATCCGCTTTCTTTTTCAAAAGAACTTCACAATTAATCCATCAACCCTGTCATAATAAATTAGAAAGCTACAACTGCACTTTCGCCAGTAGAAAGAGATAGCGTGGTCGTCCCCCAAAATAAAACTAATACGTTTAAACATATTGAAACAAATACTAATATTTATATAATTTTTAATCAGTTTAATTTAACCCGTCCTTTATACATATTTCCTTTGTCATCTGACTTAATATATCTTATAATAAAAACAAATTTAGAAAAAAAAAAAAAAAAAGGTGTATCATAACTTTTGCTTAAGGAACATGAAATCTGGCATGTATAAATATAAAGAGCATCACATTTTCTAGACCACTCAAAATAGAAAATATCCTAATGAACATAACGTAATAAGATTACGAAGTGGTCTTTTTCAATATATGAAAAGATAACGTGAGAAAAAGGCACCTGAAATCTGCACATGTAGTAATCTTCACCAAAGAACATTTTCATGGTTTCAATCGGCTTCATCTTAGGATGCCGAGGCCGGTAAGGTACCGACATGCATGCATAGGCCCGAACTTTATCAGGCCTAAACATGCACAAGTACCACCCAATCATGGCACCCCAATCATGTGCCACGAGATAAACTGGCTCGCCACCCAGCGAATCTATCAGTGACACTAGGTCCCCCACCACATGGAAACAAGTATAACTTGTTGCTGATGGTGGACAATCAGTGTCACCGTAGCCCCGGAGGTCTGGGGCTACGCAGTGATATCCTTGGCCCGCCAGAGCTTGGATCTGGTGGCGCCAAGTATACCACAGCTCAGGGAAGCCATGAAGGAAAAGGATTGTTGGGCCTTCACCTTTTTCAGCAACATGCATGTTGATTCCATTCACTCTCACTGTTCTATGCTCGATACCATCCATGGCTGTAATAAAAACTGGTCGCTAGTGGGGTGAAGTTTGGTTTTCTTTTATAAGGAAATATAAAGTTGGATTACATGGAGAAAAGAATAATATGTGGATGGTGATATATATTGAGCAAAAGTATATTTTTTTCAGTAATTTAATACCATTGGTTTTAAGTTTTTATATATTATATAAAAACTTAAGCTATAAGGAAGTTGGAACCGTTGAAATGGGGTGAAATTAGTACGATTTTGTATGTTAGTACTACGTAAGTTTTATTTGACGTAACGTAATATTTTTGACCCAAAACCTATATATCTACAAAATGGTTATTGAGTTTTACGTAAAATATAATAGGGGTAGTCGAAGTCTAGCTCATGAATAATGTTTTTATTACAATTAAAAGCTGTCAAATATTGAATTATTCGTATAATGTTGAAGCTATCAAATAATTCATTAGTTAATTTCTTGAATCAAGTAAATGCTACTCTATGTTTTTAACGATTGGATCGACTTCTAACTAAATATGTATATGAAGTTTGCACCAATTAAGTAAATATACTATTAACACAATGTGGGCAGTGTGGGTTGTCACTCTAAAAGAATTGTAGTTGAAGCTTCTAATAATACTTTTGTCCCTTAAATAAAAAAAATGAAATTTTGTTCAAACATCTTTTGCTCCCCAATGGTAATTCCGTGACTTCATTCTTGATCACAAGCAAAGCCTCCACCGCTAGAATTAATAGAAATGAAGACAGATGCATGATCCCCTTATGAAGCAAGGCGGGGAGGACGACTCATTGGCTAAAAATTATTCAAACACGGAACCATGACACTCTTTGATCAGATGCAACAACGACCATAAAAAGGATCAAGTTTTCATCTCCCTCACCCGTCAAATGACATGGGTTTTTTGTTTTGCATCTTGGAGTTTAATTTAGATGTTGATTTACTGTATTTAGTGAGACACAAAAGGGTGCTCGCTAGCAAGAAGCTAGTGACTTGCATCTTTTTATTAACTGTTTTAAGAAGATTTAATCGATTTTTCATGTCTTAAGAGTAAAAATGTCACCATTTTCCGCTTTTGATTGTATGATGTGCAGCTTGTTCCTCGTGTCTTTAAGGACGTTATATGTCGACATCATACTTGGGCATCAAATCTCTCCGGCCGGCCACATTTTTATTTCAGTGATAATTAAATTCTTTCAGAATATCTTTGGCATAAATTGGTCGGGAGGTGGACAATTGGGACCATTATAGACAACCAAGATTTACTAAGAATGGAAATGTCACGAGGACCTTGAATCCTGGAACACATCTTCCTCTCTTGCAATTCAGTCACGAAGAAGTGGAAGGATGTTTTAAATGGGTGGAATGTGTCAAATGTGAATGCATGTCTCGACTCTCTTTGGCGATATTAACCTTGCATATAATGATATAAAGCCAACCTGAAACCTTTTCATACCATCTTACGTTGTGACCGGTTTGGCTCGCTTGGTGTTATAGAAACAAGTTCACTTTCACGAAGAAAAGGCCAAAGATGAAATTAAGTTCTGATATATGACCTTTTTCTTTTCTTTCTGAATTGAGGAGATTTTTAAAAACTCGTGCTAGCAAGAAGCTTGCATGGGAATATCAAGAAAAGATTACAATTAAATACAAAAAAATATTCGAATTGCTATACCAGTCTATCGAAGAAATACTACAATACTTGGTTTTATTTTTTATCCAAAGATAAATATCGTCAATAATATTCATCGTATTAACCTTGACCGCAAAAAAAGTAAGTAAATCCCGAGCCCTCCATATTCACCAGATAGCACATAGAACCACAACATCAAAAAAAAAAAAAAAAAAAAAAAAAAAAAAAAAAAAAAAAAAAAAAACAAACTTGTTTTATCATCCAACTTCAAATCATCATCGTCAGCCATATCAATAAAATGCAAGGCGCTATCAAGAGGAACACATCTAACCTCCAACGATTACGAATCAATTCCCCGCTATAATGTGAAAAGGCACAAAGTGTGGATAAATGCTTTTCATCTTCGATTTGATCCTCACACAATTTTTTTTTTTTTTTTTTTTCCTATAATTGGATTTTTAGTAAATGTAGTGATTGTTTTCTTTCGCATAGTCTCTTGCTAGGTTGTAAATGCAATTTGTCTTTCTGTATGAAAATAAAAAATTGTCTTGTCAAAGCAAAAACTTGAATATTTGGCCATCACTAGTTGGAGAAAGTGATCCGGGACAAGAAAGCGATGCCCGTCAGTTATCTATTGATGTTACTAATTTTCGACTTAGGTACCCATATGTGTAGATAAATAATTTTTGAGATTTTGCCGTCTAATCCACAGGGTTTGAACTCATCGTCAAACAAACTCAAATCAGGTAAAACCTTCTTTTTTCAGGAGGTTGGCGTGACCATTTCAGAGTTGTTTGCACCTATCAGGAATTAAATTTGAGACCTCACACATCTTAGAGTGTTAGTCACAACTCACAAGCCTTTTTGCAACTAGGCCACCTCTGAGTGGGATTTTTTTTATTCTACCGGCTTGTTAGTTGTTAGTGGTTCACGTCCAGCAGTAACATCCAATTAAGTAGTATGCTAACCCTCACATATTACTCATTTACCACCTGAAAGGGTAAAAGTTTCGAGTAGGTCTCAAACTTGAGACCTACCTAGCCAAACATCTCCTTCCCGGTCCTCTCAAGGAAACCTTCAACTGAGCTACCCCGTTACTTTTTTTTAATATTGTTGTTTAAATATTGGAAGAGATAAAGTACCCGCAATGTTAGACGTTAATTAGTTTATAAAGCCAAGTTAAACTTTTAGGTCGCAAAATGACAAACTCACTTATACTATCAAACTAGAGAAGACATCTATTTCTGACGATCGTTATTAATGTATAGAGTCAAAACTCTAAATTGGCCAACAGAGTAGTTGGTGAGAGAGTAAATGCTTGTGTACCATTGAATGATGTAATTTATTTTACCCTATATTATAAGATGTTTTCTATATATGTGAACGTTTTTAAAAGGTGCGGTAGGACGGTAGGTTGGTTAAAATTTAATACGGTTTCCCAAAGACTATCATTATTTGTAGGTCGCGTTAACTTATAAACCATTCATAAGAGAATACCGGTAACCGAAGTTAAACTTTAACATACTGTCACGTCAGCGTCACATCAGCCACTAAACTTTAACCAAAAACCTTCGTTATCATAGCCAAATTTTAACCAAACAATAATTTATAAAAACACCCTTTCATTTAGGGAGCAGAAGTGAAAATAGGAGAGGTGAAGTGATTTTTTATTTTTTTCTTTTTTTTTTTTTTTTTGAAAAACACCTTAACGAGGCGTTAAGCCTCACGACCCGCATTAACGAGGGTTTAACCTCCCCTCGGTATGGTTAACTTCCCTTTAACTTGAAATGGTTAAAGTTTAACCTCTCAAAAATGTTAACTTACCGCTTGCTCTAAGAGACAATATTGTGGGTATTTCATAACTTGTAGATATCATTAAGATATATACTCCCCTTCTTAAAATAATTATCAGGAGACAAGAATTACAAAGTTTAATAAAAGTTTGGTCTCTTTAATTTTAACCACCCAAAGAGAATATTCCTCTACTATATTCTCTAGTTTTTATTTAAAAGGAAAAGTGTACAATTAATTTGAGACATCCCAAAATGAAAATATGGACAATATTTTTAAGACGGATGTAGTATAAGTTTGATAAGCCATTGATAAGTCAAAGACTATTCTCATAGTATAAAAGCGGGTTTGATTTTCAAATTTAGATGGCTACATTAACCCGCCTCTTATAGGTCATTCCGTAAAACTTTAGCCGCCACCACCGTTATCCCTTCTGTAAAAAGAACGCAATTTTCATCCAAACACCTACTTGCTTGCTCTTTTGGTCATCACTCACAATCCGCTTGGAGTTAACTGACGTCATTAGCGTCGTCCTTTTATTATTTTTTTTAATTATGCAAAAAAACCCAACCAAAAACATTACCCCATAAGCCGCCACCGTAGCCATTGCTATTGAATTGAAGAAATAAATAAATAATGAAAAAGGTTGCCTAAATTTGTTCAGTTGTAGCTGCGTTATGAACACTATTTTTCGCTCGTTCTCGGATGTCTTCATCAAAATTAATTATTTGATCTAATGGTTTTGCTTTGTTAATGCTTTTATTTGCTTTTGTTGCTGCTTAGAAAATTGTTTCCACTTTTTGTCGGATTTTCATCAATAAATTAGTATTTTTATTGTCATAATGTTTAGGTTTCTATTTCACTCTGAACTTTCACGATTTCGCAACTCGGACTGCGGAGAAATATCAGATGATAGGATAGTGGCCCAAGCCCATTTGTGGGCTTCAAGTCAATTAGAGTTTCTAGACATGTTGTTTTATAAATACCTAATGAATAAACGTAGCACCTTACGAGTTGTCATTATCTTACAAATCCCATGTGTTTAAAAAAGTGATCTTGCAAATTATTTGGTGGGATTTGGATTGAAACTTGTGAATTTAGATTAGGGTTGTGTGCGAAAACCAACAAATCCAAATTGTGATAATTAAACATAAAACAATTGCGATCAATGACTAAAATAACTATACTTAATTTCTATTTGTTTAAATATAGCAAGTTGATTGTTGATGATGTAGGAGGCCTTCTTACAATAACCATATGAGCACTAGGTATCATCACCAAGTTTAAACTTTCACCCATGTCATGTCAGCGTCTCATCAGCTTTAACCTTTTTACCTTAAAAAAAAAAAAAAAAAAAAAAAAAAAAAAAAAAAAAAACCACTTATCATAACCAAACAACAATTTATAAAAACACCCCTTCATTTGGGGGCAGAAATAAAAATTTTAGAGGGTGTAGTTGTTGTTATTATTATTATTATTATTATTATGCTGCCTTTAACGCAAGGTTAAAGGTTTAACCTTACGCGTTAACGTGCCTTTAACTAAGGGGGTCGGTATGGTTAATCTGCCTTTAACTTGCAAAGGTTTTCACCTCTTGATTTGGTTACCCTTTGCTCTAATAACAATGTATATATTCAGGCTAATCGGGAAAAGTCAATCATCTTTAACTTTGGTATACGTTACCAAACCAGTGTTCCCATGTGTGCTCTCGGACTCTTCCTCGGCTAGCTATCACAAGATGGTTAGTTTGTTACACGTACTGTGAGATGAAAACATAGGCCTCTTTTCTTCTAAGATCTTTAGACCACCTTACCACTAAGTCACCATAGACTAAACACATACCCAAGTGTATTGTGTGTTTTACTTATTTCTAATGACCAATCACCATGCTATGTTCTGATTAAACGGATCACGATCCAAACAATAATTGTAGAAGAGAGGGAAAGGGTGCCTCACTTAACATCACTGCACAAGCATGTCCTACCATACAATGCCTGGTGTGCAGAGTCGAGCACATTTACGGGAGGAGCTCCATGTTAAACTTGGGATTATTTAGCTTGATCTCAAGTAATTAGCTCTAACTAGTTGAGCTTGAATAACTCACGAGTAGCAGCTAATTACACCATTATATGTGCCTCGTGTTTTAAGTCCTAAACTACTAATAGGCCATTACTTAGCAAACATCAGGGTTAACTTATTTTGTCATACGATTCATATGAATTTTATCAAAATCCCAACAGTTTTTAGATAAGTAAGTAAAACCACAAACTCACGGTTTTGGTCAATAAACCAGAAAATTCAAGGCCACACCTACAGCCATAGCCCATGGTACCTTAGTACGCCCAGTAGCACTTATTTTTCTCACAAAAAAAGTTACATTCACCACTTATTTCAACTACTTAAAAACACTCCAATAAATGATGCTAATTATGGTGTTATGGATCATGTGAAGTCATGTACGACTTACCAGCCTCAACGAAACATTCATTGTTTGATTTAACTTTTTTTACTTTCATCATTCTGAAAAATATAGTTATAAAGAAAAAAATCACTTAAAATTGTTCAGTGGACGTCCATCTATACCGTTTTTCGCAAACCTTATCGCTTATGTCAAATCATTTAGACATATAGCAAGCTAGTTTTTCATTTGACGTTAGTTGGACATTTAAATAGCGTAAAAGCTTATGCAACCGTATATGTATGTCTCTTGGACACCATTTAAGACACAACACGTTAGGTACGTAATTAAGTGTGACAATATATATGAACTAACAAGAATGTCTTGTGGATGTCTCTACTGATCGCTACCCTCGTTTTGATAAACAAGACTGATCAACAAGTGTTGATTGTATGGATATACGACTGACTGTTGGATGTGGTGGATAACTGAAGTATATGCTTGTGTATTGCGTGCCATCTTTCTAGCTGACAACACATGTGTACTTTAACCGTGTATGGAAATTCACTACAAGAAACACGAGAACAGGCGACGAAGGTATTTCCGTCAACACAATGTCGACGGGACGGTGCAGAAAACGACAAAAATTCCGATTGACCTGCGTTGAATTTTTCGGGTTAATATGAACCAGTCGACATGTCGACGGGACCATATTGGTCAAACTTATCATCCTCAATAATTGCCAAAACTCGAGCGGGAATTTGTCTCGCCAATATGGTCCCGTCGACGGGACAATATTAATCAATAATATTTGTGTAATTAACGTTAATTATGGTTTTTTCATTACATTCCCGTCGACATGTCGACGGTAAGGATTATTTAATTATTTATATCAAAATACTGGCCAATAAAGTGGCGGGGATTTTTCCCGCCTATTTTTTCTCGTCGACATGTCGATGGGATTATGTCCCAAAATTTTTTCCTTATAAATATTCTCACAAAAATCATTCTCACAAAATCATTCTCGTCTCATTTTACACATACCTTCTTGATTCTCACAAAACCCGATTGTCAATTTTCACAAATCATAAACAACAATGGACGGTTTAACTCCGGAACAGGAGTGGTCAAAGGCTTTATCACATGAGCTGTTGTATAATGAAATTATAAATCATTAGGGCTATGAAATTTTTGATGAATATGGTTCTTATGCGAACTGTGCACCGTGGCAGAGAGACCGGATTCTAGTATGGTTAAAGAAAAAGTCATACTATAAAGAGTATTTGGAAGAGGTAGATGCTGCTGAAGCTCAACGTGCTGCTGAAGCTCAAGCTGCTGCTGTTGGAGGTGAAGATGAAGCTGAAAGCACGTTTGACGTCAACGCCGGAATTGATAATCTGGAAAATAGAATAACAGGTCTTGAAGCTACGTTTGCACATCTCGAAGAAATGAGAGCAAGGAAAGGAAGAGATGGTGGGAGTTCAAGCAAAGCGGGAGGTAGCCGCAAAAAAAAAGTAAACGGGTTGTTTTATTTGGTTGTCGAGTTGTTTAGTTTGAGTTGTTTTGTTTGGTTGTCGAGTTGTTTAGTTTGAGTTGTTTCGTTTGATTGTCGAGTTGTTTCGTTTGATCTGGTTCGTTTGCTTGTCAAGTTGTTTAGTTTGAGTTTGTATGAAAATGTATCTGGTTTACAACTCTTGTGTGGTTTGAATAAAATGTTTGCCTTCGTGTTTGAAGCTAAGCGTGTGGTGTTTAGGATTGCTTTATAAACTGCTTAGTTTCTTACTGCGGATGTTTTGTTAGATTAATAATTACAATCTTGAGTGTTTGGATAGAAGTTTACGATTTCTAGTGATTAAGCAGTTTTGAGTGTATCTAATCGTGTGTGGACATCAGTTTTCACAACAACAACAACATTTTATTAAACAACAATAACACAACAAACAACAACAACAACAATAACACAACAAACAACAAACAACAACAACAACAACAACACAACAAACAACAAACAACAACAACATTACATACGAAGATTTTCCATGTCACCTAAAAGGTTACGGAGTATTGCATCCGACTGACATGCGTGGTCATTGTTATCGGGATTCGTTGCCATTTCAAGTTTTGCCTCGAGCACCTGACTTTTGTCTCTAGCACCTGTTTTTGTGCCTCTAGCATATTTATCCTAAGATCTTTTTCATGGCAGTTTGTGCACCCAGAACCGTGAGATGTTGAAGCAGAAGAAAATTCTTGTAATTGTTCATCAAATTCACTCTTCCACATAAAATATCCACATCCATGACCTTTGTCTCTTGGCTTCGAAAGAGGACATGCATAATACTCCCATCCAAATGTATCTTTTTGATGTGATGTTCTTTTTTTTATATTTCCTGCTCCACAAGTACACATAAAAGGATTATATCGCTGCATCTGGTTGAGGTTGCGTGGTTTTGAGGATAAGAGGTTGTGAAGTTGTGTGGATAATATGTTAGTATATAAGAGCAGATTTGGTGGGAAGAGTTTTGGCAGCAAGATTTTGGTGGGAAAGGTTTTGGTGGGAAAAGTTTTGGTGGGAAAACCCAACCCCTGAACCCTACTTTCTGAACCTGGTCACTGAGCCTGAACCCCCTGATCATGAACCATTAGTCACTGAACCTCCTGAAACCCCACTCAATGAACTCTGGTCACTGAACCCCCTGATCAATCGACTTGTTCGTTTAACATCTCGTGTATAACCATTGCATCTCGAATCGTTCATTTAACATCTCATGTACAACCATAGCATCTCGACTCGTTCGTTTAACATCTCGTGTATAACCAGTGCATCTCGAATCGTTCATTTAACATCTCATGTACAACCATAACATCTCGACTCGTTCGTTTCATCTCGTGTATAACCATTGCATCTCGACTCGTTCGTTTAACATCTCATGTATAACCATAGCATCTCGACTCATCTGTTTAACATCTCGTGTATAACCATAGCATCTCGACTCATTTGTTTAACATCTCGTGTATAACCATTGCATCTCAACTCGTTCGTTTAACATCTCACGTACAACCATATCATCTCGACTCATCTGTCTAACATCTCGTGTATAACTATTGCATCTCGACTCGTTCGTTTAACATCTCATGTACAACCATATCATCTCAACTCATTCGTTTAACATCTCGTGTACAACCATATCATCGACTCATCTGTCTAACATCTCGTGTATAACCATTGCATCTCGACTCGTTCGTTTAACATCTCATGTACAACCATATCATCTCGACTCGTTCGTTTAACATCTCGTGTATAACCATATCATCTCGACTCGTTCGTTTAATATCACGTGTATAACCATATGATCTTGACTCGTTCGTTTAAGAACTCGTGTATAACCATAGCATCTCGGCTCATTCGTTTAACATCTCATATAAAACATTGGGTCAAGGATACAAGACTTGAATTTTGACCGGTTGTGATCTCGAGGTTATCTAATGGTTGGGATAAAAAAAAGAGTTGTACATCTTTGTTATTTTGTGATATTCTAATTATAATAATTTTTTTTTAATTATATTATGAGTAATTAATTTTAAATTTAACTCGTTATTTTTAATTTTATAAAACTAGTTTTTTTAATATATTTTTTATTTTATAAAATTATTTATAATAAATAAAAAAATTTAATTATATTAAAAGTAATTAATATTAAATTTAACTAGTTTTTTTTTTTTTAAGTTATAAAACTATTTTTTTAATATTTTTTTATTTTATAAAAGTATTTATAATAGATCATTTTTTTTAATTATATTAAAAGTAACAATTTTTTTTATAAAAAGTTTATAAATAGCTTTATTATCTCGTCGACATGTCGACGGGAATGATAGCGCCAAAATTTTCACGAAAAATTCATTTAACCCGCCAATTACTAAAAGACAAAAGTAAGTTAACTTTCCCGTCGACATGTCGACGGGATAATAAAAAGGTATAACAAAACCAGATCTGGTCAACTATTTCTCATAACTTAGAAAAAAAAAAAACAAAAACAAAACCAAAAAAAAAAAAAAAAAAAAAAAAAAAAAAAAAAAAAAAAAAGAAAACAATCGATCTATCATCGTCTCCAACATCACATTGTACCTCACCTCCCCACACCAACACCACCACCACACCTCACCGGCCACACCAACACCACCACATTCGACACTAGCACCACCACCACTACCACCACCACATTGTACCCCACCAACCACCACAGTCGACACTAGCACCATTGTGCACAGCTCCTCCTTCTCCAACCCCTCTTTTGTTTAATTCTTTCTTCCCCAACCCCTCATTTGTTTAATTCCTCTTCTTCCTCTAATTTTCTTCAACCATAGTCCAAACCCCAACCAAGAGGTAATGTTTTTAATTTTTATTAATTTTTGTTATTATTATTAATTTAATTGTTGTTAATTATTGTTAATTTAATTGTTACTATTATTGTTAATTTTTGTTATTTTTTTTTATACAGCTGGGTAAAGAGGTGATAGCCGAGAGCCGAGGGTGAGAGTCGAGGGTGAGAGCCGAGGGTAGCCGAGGGTAATGTTTTATTTTTTTTATTAACTTTTGGTATCCTGACGACATGTCGCCGACAACAGTTTTTTGTTTAAACTTTTGATATATTAATTTGCTCTCTTTTATTATAGCCCGAGCCCAAGACGAGACCACAGCCGATCCACAGCCGAGACCACAGCCGAGCCACAGCCGAGACCACAGCCGATACAGTATGTTGTTAATTTTTTCGTATCCATATAATTTTTTACATATCAGGTTGCGTTTAGTTAGTATAAAAGGTGAGCGTTTAAGTATGTTTGTGAAATGTGAGCGTTTAGTATATTAGCTTGCGAATGGGATTGTTGAAGCTGATTTTTAGGTTACGTTTAGTATAAAAGGGATTGTTTAATTAGTATATTAGGTTTAGTATAAAAGGGATTGTTTAATTAATTAGTATAAAAGGGATTGCGTTAGATGTAGAATAATTCAAGTTAGAGTGTGTTTGTTTCGGCTTATATAACGAGCTTATGGCTTGTTTGGTTTTCGGCTTAAGTTTCATAAGCTAAATTTTTATGGCTTATTTTGAAACTTTTTACCTTACATAGTTTCAAAATAAGTCGCAAACAATAAGCTTATGAAACATAAGCCGAAAATCAAATAAGCCATAAGCCCGTTATATAAGCCAAAACACACAACCCGTTAGATATATTTGATATCTTTCTATTAATTGTTTGGTTTTCGGCTTATGTTTCATAATAGTTTCAAAAAAAGTCACAAAAAAAAGTTTCAAAATAAACAAAATAGTTTTTACATAAACTTATATAAAAAAAATAGTTTCAAAAATAAGTCACAAAAAATAAGCTTATGAAGCATAAGCCGAAAACCAAACAATTGTTTATATTCTAATTGTTTAACTTAAAATATATGCTATTAATTGTTTAACTTAAAATAATCGATTTGTGTATTATTGTTAGACTTTTATGAATGTTTTAGGATTTTAGTGATTAATTTCGGAATGTCCCCGTCCGAAGTTAATAATCCTATAGAAAACCCGTCCGAAATTAATTTATTAGAAATTAATTTTGGAAAGTCCCCTGTTTGGGACTGCTTTTTAAATGTTTTGTCTCATTTAGGATATGGATGCGTATAATTGATTTACTATTTGAGATGATTTCGACAGTGTTTCTCCTTTACTCTTATGAATATGTCTTTAATGCACATATTTGGGGAGTTGAGGGGAAATGCTGCCGAAATTTTTTCAAATATTAAATAAGTTATACGCATTCATATATGAGATGAATCATTCAAAGAGTGGGTTAGGATTGCCTTCCATAGTTGCACTAGGTGAACAAAACAACTCGTAATAATTCCATGGTTATATGTGTTTATGTGTCGAATATTTTGAATGTGTAATAACTAAGAGTTGAACAAAACAAAATGCAGTTATGATACTTGATAAGAGTTGGACCCGTTTAGACAGTCGTGTTTCAAGATAGTTTTTTGATGGTCTTGCCACATTCATTGAACATTGCAAGCGGTTATTGAATAGTTACGGAAATATAAAATGTCCATGTCGTCTTTGTTGTAATGTTTCATGGGTATCTCTCGAAAACTTAAAACCCACATAAGCCAAAATGGGTGGGACCCAACTTATACGCAATGGCGCGATCACGGTGAACCGGATCCTCTGCCTATAAAAGATAACACAACATAATGTGAGATGAGTGACATGCGTGCGTGCCTTAATGATATTCTTGATATTCCTCTAAATAATGAACAAAATGAGCCAACTCCTCCAAATATTGGCGAGACAAGTAACGAGCCGACTCAAGCAACGACACCTCCTGTACGTTACGAGTATGAAGAGTTACTTGCCAATTCCACCCAACCTCTTTACCCGGGTTGTGACTTTATGACAACCTTGGATTTTATGTCAAAGCTTACGCATCTCAAGGTCAGCGGTAAATGGAGTGATAATTCATTTAACAATACGCTAAAATTTCTCCAGGAGGTATTTCCTCCCAGGTTAGGTTACAATCTCCCACCATCATACTCTGCTATAAATAAAAAAAAAAAAAAAAAAAAAAAAAAAAAAAAAAGGTCGGGTTAGGGTATGAGTCGATACATGCTTGTGAAAATGATTGCTTTTTATATCGGGGGACTGATGCCGAAGATTTGGAGTATTGTCCGGTCTGTAAAACGAGTAAATGGAAAGACAAGAACACAACGGGGAAGAAAGTTCCTAACAATGTGTTGCGTTACTTCCTATCATTCCTAGACTACAACGTTTGTACAAATCTATTCACACCGCCAAACATATGACTTGGCATGCTACTGGAAAGTCTAGGGTAAACGGTATGATGCAACACCCAGTTGATGGTGAAGCATGGCAGAAGTTTGACAGCGGTAAATATTCGGATTTTGCTAACGAACCGAGAAACGTTCGATTAGGGTTGGCTGCTGATGGTTTCAATTTGTTCGCAACCTTAGTAAGACTTACAGCATGTGGCCTGTTATCTTAACAACATACAACTTGCCTCCGTGGTTATGCATGAAAGAGACTTCTTTGATGCTAACGTTGTTGATTCCTGGCCCTAAATCACCGGCGAAGGACATTGATGTTTACTTAAAACCTTTGATTGATGACCTTCAGAAATTATGGAAAAAACCAGGTGTCCCAACTATGGACGCTGTTACAGGCAAAGAATTCAACATTAGAGCGATGCTTTTATGGACCATCAATGATTTTCCTGCTCGTAGTAATTTGTCTGGTTGGAGTGGGCAAGGTTACTACGCATGTCCTACTTGTAAAGTAGGCACTCCAGCTACGCGTGTGATAAGCAAAACAGGTTATGTTGGCCATAGAAGATTCTTAAAAAAAAACCATAAATGGAGGAGGGATGCTACTACATTCAATGGTGCACCTGATTTTACAGATCCTCCTAAAAAGATACTCCGGCTGATATCTTGACTCAACTTACAATATTGCCCACACGTTTGCCGGGGAAACATCCAGATTATGGGGGTAGGAAGATAAAACGTAATACTACAACCGACCTGAACTGGACTAAACGGTCTATTTTCTACGAGCTTGAATATTGGTCTTCTCTTTCTCTAAAACACAATTTGGATGTCATGCTTATTGAAAAAAATGTGTTGGAGAGTATCTAGAACACTTTGTTAATGAATGAGAAATCTAAAGACACCGCCAAGGCAAGACAAGACTTGCAAGCTTTGGGCATTCGACGGGAGTTGTGGCTCGGAAACAAACAAAACGGGAAGTGCTCGAAGCCTCATTCTAAGTACTCCCTCACACTCGATAAAAGAAAACTGTTCTGTTAATACATCAAAACAATTAAACTACCAGATGGGTTAGGATCCAAGTTCAAGTCAAAAGTGCCAAAGATGATAAAAATATAATGGGCATGAAGTCGCATGACTGTCATATAATGATGCAACGGTTACTTCCTTATGGACTTCAGCAATACTTGGACGCACAGACTTATGCACCATTGATCGAGCTTTGTTCATTCTTTAAGCAAATTTGCGCCCGAACTTTGATGGTGAATGACATGGTGAAAGCTAAAGACCAGATGATCAATATTTTGTGCAGACTCGAACAAATATATCCTTCTGCTTTTTTCGACATTATGATTCACTTGGTTATGCATTTACCTGAAGAGGCTCTTCAAGGCGGGCCTGTTTCATTCCGGTGGATGTATCCATTTGAAAGATATATGAAGAAGCTAAAAAACTATGTACAAAATAAAGCTAAGCCGGAAGGTTCAATAGCGGAGGGTTATGTTGCAGACGAAGCATTAACTTTTTGTTCTCGGTATTTTCGGGGTGAAATTGGGACGAAATTTAACCGTCCCACTGCATTTCAGGGCTGTCCTCGCCCAACAAGTGATTTCCTGGTGTTCCGATCACTATATAAAAAGTCTGGTAAAGAGACAATTATTCGGTTAGGTCTCCCAGAAATGAAGAAAGTGATATGGTATGTACTTCACAACAGTCCTGAGATCGACGCGTACATGAAAGAGTTCCAGAGGTGCGCGTTTTTATTTTGAAATTTCTATTTCCCAAGTTATCTTTTCGATTAATTCTAATATCATGAACATTTTCAGTGAACGTCCTGAAAGCGACATGCAGCAAGAATTTCCTAGATGGTTTGAGTCGAAGGTAAACTTATTATATGTATTTCCTTGTATAAATAACGACTATATTACTCATCTCACTCATCTCTATCTATTCTTATCTTTGTTCATAGATCGGTAATCTTTACACAGCCAATGACCCAAGATGTACTCCTGACTTATTCGCTTTGGCTTGTGGACCATCATCGACCGCAACCTCAGTTAACTCTTGCGTAGTCAATGGTGTGAAGTTTGTCGTACACAGCCGCGATGTAAAACGTACAACTCAGAACAGCGGAATTTGTTCACCTGGCGAGAAGGAAGGAGAAATGTATTACGGTCAGGTAGAAGGAATTCTGGAGTTTGCGTATACCCAGTTCAAAGTAGTGTTGTTTCGAGTTAAGTGGTTCGACTTAGCCAAAAGAGGTAGAGTCGAACATTATAACACTAGAAACAACATGACACAAATTTGGGCATGTAGCACAGCGTTTGAAGATCAACCTTACATTCTCGCAACACAAGCAAAACAAGTCTTCTACCTTGAAGATCCTGCCAGATGACAACCCATTGGAAGGTCGTCCAAGAAGTGAATCACAACACAACATGGGATGTCATCGTGGTAGAAGACGATGATGATGTGATACATGGCAACAACTCATCTAATCTCCAACTGTCTGCTAATTTGGATGCTTTGGAATTGTCCCCCTTAAATATCGATGGTCAATCAACGTTAGTTGAGGCACCACTACCAATCATTCCTGTTGATGACGACGATGATTTTATTGATGATGAAGACGACGATCCTTATGATTTAGCAGATTCTGATCCAAACAATTCTGATGTTGAAGTTGAAGTTGCGACTGATGTTTATGATAGTGATGTTGATTTAGCAGATTGATCTTAAATTTTTGTAAAACGACACTTATTTGAATGAAATTGTTATGGATTGTTAAAATGTGTATATTTATTTCGAATGTGTATGTATTTGAATGTGTGCATGCTTATGTTAATTTGTTCATGTATTTCTATACGTTATTCAACTTGTACTTTTACAGATGGCAGCAGCAGTCGCCAGTGGTCACGGTGGTGACGGTGCCGGTGACCCACCACCTTCCCCTACCCGTCAGATTGATAGCGATTGCCGTGGTGGTGGTAAGAAACTTAAACTTGATCAATTGAATTTTGTTACTTGTTATTTTTTGACGTTTTCACTCACTTCATTTGTAGGATCGCGTAGACGACGACCTCGACGAGGAGGTAGGGCTAGCGGTGGAGGAGGCAGGGGTGGAGGTCGGGCTGGCGGCATGCCACAGACCTGTCAAGCCGTGGACAGACATGGCCCGCAGTCGATCGAGTTTGAGACCCACGATCAGGAGACGTATAATCATGTCGGGCACAACCGTGCATGGTTCAGTAACTACATTGGCGAGCTGGTTAGGACCTTGCCGTTACACTATCCCTCCTGGCACGATCTTGAGAAAGCGACTCGGGCTGCCTTCATGAACCGACTCGGGGCCAGTTATTTTATTTTCCTTTTAATCATATCTCTATATATTAAATATTTGAATGTGTACATTTATTTAAATTTGTTTAATTGTGTATATTTATTTATATCTTTATGTTAATATTACCTATATTTGATTGCATCAATTCTTCGACTTGGAGACCCACAGGCGCAAGGACGACTGGGAACTTATAAAGAACAGCCTCAATGCGTATATAGCTAAGCGCTACTCCGACAATAAAGGCATCATGAAGAAAACTTATTTTACCCTGAAGGGTGGGGCAGGGGCGGCGGATGTCATACGACAAAACCCTCCTCCGAACCTTGAGCCGTCAGTGTGGGAGCAATACCTGAGGTTCTACCTGAATGAGAAGAACATGAAGCGAGCTGCGGTGAACAAGGAGAACCGAAAGAAGAACAAGGTGTACAGCCGTCACGGTTCCAAGTCCTTAGCCGCTATTCGCCACGAATATGTAAGACACATTTTATTTTTATAAAAGTATTTTATTTTTATAAAATTATTTAATTTTAATTATATATTAATTAAAAATTTTAATTATATAAAAGTAATTAATTTTAATTTTTTTTAAGTATTTAAGTTTAATTAAAATATATGTAGTGTTTGATTTGTCATTTTTAATTTGTTTCATCTTATATGCATGTGTATATACAGTTTCAGAACAGCAAGGACATGCAGTACCAGTCACTCATCCAGAGCTTTTACGACACACACTGCGACGAGGATGGTGCTTGTTGCAAGATGAGGCGCGGGTTCAGTATGTAAGTATCGTTTTTTTTTTAATTTATCATTTATTTATTTATTTCCCCAAACACGCAATTTAATGATTCATTGAAACATAATCTTGTAATTAACCCGACATATATATTAATTTTCTCAATTTTTTTCAACTAAATAGGAAGAGATGGTTCGGCTGAGAGATCTGGGAGCGAATACGCCTAAAGGGGTGGTGTACACAGAGGATCAGATACTTGCCATGGTTCTGAAGGGCAAGCAGCGGGGCCACATTGTCGGACGGGGTAGGGTAGTACCTGGCCTGAGGAGGCCACTGTTACCATACACCCCGCCTCCATCTCCAGGTATGTACAGTGTGATAATATTAATTATAGATTACTCATGACTCAATTTATGTATTGCAATGACTGTTTTTAAATTTTGATTATTTCATTTTTAGGTGTTGCCGAGATGTCTGCTGAGCTTGCTGCAGCTCAAAAGAAGATTGCTGAGGCTGAGAAGAAGAGCCGGGAAGATGCTGAAGAACGCAAGACCATGATGAAGAAGCTCGATTTGTTGATGGGTTTTGCCTCGACCAACCCGCAATGGTCTCAGTATATTAGTCAGGTGGATTCTCGGCATGTGGATGGCTCGGGCAGTGGAGCTGGCGGGAGCGGGAGTGGAGCTGGCGGGAGCGGGAGCGATGATATCGATGTGGATGGTGATAGTGATCATGATGAGTGACTTGGGGATGTAGAGGTACAAACTTAGGTTATTTTGTGTTGTACTTATGGTTGAAACAATATTTTCGCGGTCCTTATCTTAGTATTTTGTAGTTTAACCTTTTGGTGACTTGAACATCGCGGGTATTGAAACATTTGTGGATTTGGCAACTAGGTTTAGATATTACCACACCCCGTTTTGTAGACTTTATACGTTTTAATGCATTTTGAGGGTGTTTAGCAATAATTTGAAAGTGTTTTAGCCGATGTGGAGTTGTATGTGTTAGGACATGTTGATATTGAGTGGTTATAGCTTATGGTTACAGGTTTTGGTAGATTTTTTCGAAAAACTTTTCGGAAAAAATCTGGAATATTGCTGGTTTTGCAGCCTGCTGTTAGCTGTATATAATATTGGTACCGTCGACATGTCAACGGCACCGTCAAACAAAAAAAAATTGATAGTTTAATGATGCAGTTGACATGTCGACGACATCATTGATAAAAAAATATTGGTGGTTTAATAAGGCCGTCGACGTGTCGATGGAATAATTAAACAAACGTTGACCAACACGTTGACCTGTCAGATTGTACCCGTCAACATGTCGACGGGATTGTATAAACTTAATTAACGTTTAATAATTAATATGTTAATTACATATACAATCCCGTCAACATGTCGACGGGAACAATTTGACGGACAAAGACTTCTTTGACTGAAAAACGAAGTGGGACCCACAATGTCGACGGCGATTGTCGACGGCAATGCTGTTCCCGACGGGGCAGCGGCGTCGTCATGATCCCGTCGACATGTCGACGGCAACTAATAATGTCGTCGACATGAAGACGGCAAAGTCGTAAAAAAGTCCACGGGGAAAGTGTCGATCGTACTAGTGTATATTATGGCGTCAGTGCATTATATTACCAGGTTATCTATAATGCAATGTTAGGACTAGGACTCGGCTTGAAACATAGATCCAAACATCGCAGTAAATCATGTTAAACGGGTAAACCGTAAACGTTTCCTAGCGAGGTTTAAACTTAACCTAAAGCAAATCTTTCCACTGGCCATTTGGTTGCGGTTTCGGAGTAAATATGCATGGAGTTAAATCTAGTGTAAGCTTGTTAAAAAAAATATCTAGAGAACCATTTCCAACTAAAACAAATATTGAAACAATTTCAAAGTTCGTAATATTTTATGAGATATTTTGTAGTTCGGATATCAAACCGGAATTCTTTTTAGCGACCATCAATGTCAATGTATAACTTTTAAATTATGGTAGACAAGATGGTAAACATTTTATATTCTATGGAGAAGGGCATAGATTCAACTTTATAATGCAATTTCTCCTAGATATTTGATGTCCATCCAATATTTTGTAAATAACATTTTGGGAATAATAAGAAAATGCATAGAACATGATCAAACTTAATTTCTCTGTATAACATTTTAATATATCACCGGAAAAGATTTAGTTAGAAGAATTACTGAAACAATAAAAGTAAAAAAAAAAAATTATCCACATATTTCAAATAAAGAATGAAATAATGAGAAGATCCGTACATTTTTGTATATTTATCTTAACTCTATCACAAATATCGTACAAGTCTAATACATTTTCCCTAACTCTATCACAAATATCATCAAGGTACAAGTCTCAAGTAACGGGAACTAAAAAGAAAAAATATATAATTTTTGATCAAAAACCTATCAAAGTTTACGTTG
>JARVZY010006731.1:0-25514 GCA_030686995.1 Artemisia argyi | reverse complement strand
AACCGCTCTTCTAGCTGAATTGTGATAGCCTCATGTTTCTGACCTTCTTCTTTGGTGATCTAGAACCATTATTCGAACGATATATCAGAATAAATTTTGACAACTCATTAATGAAGTAAAGAATTCATGCGATGCTTTACACTACAACTGCTTGCATAAACATTAAAATAAATAACATTATATGACTATTAATTTTCATATGAAACTAAATCGACATATTCCTATTGATTGTGAAACACACGACTACAAATATGTTCAAGCATGCCTAGTCCACATATTGTGTTACTGAACTATCACCTAAAAAGAAAACGATGCCATAAAAGATTGTAAAAGGCGCGCAAGCAAATAAACTCCTCCCACCGAACCATGTTATGTTTTTATTATCTACTACCAAATAAATAAACACAAACAATTAACAACACATATTTTCAACTAAAAAGAATAACTATGGTCCACATATACTTGCCTGTTCAAGTCGAGGAACATATGGCGCCATAAGCGGAAGGCTGCAACCTTGGAAGGAAAAAAAAAAACCTATCAGCTTTAGAAAAATTAAATAAGGATATAAGCGGGGAAAATAAGGCATACCAAAAAACAAAAAATCATCTCCTATAAATAAGCCATAGAGTTAGCTATTATAAAAGGCCCTAAAATCTACGAACAAAGACCAAAGCATCTGTTTTTTCCTGTTTTATCATTGGTTTTAAAAACCTGATACAGTAGTGGTTATAAATTTTACCTCAAATGGAGCAACATGAAGCGGCGAAATCCTTGTGCATAGATATATTCGACACTAACCAGGCATGTTCCTATGATAAAAAATGTTTTAGTCAATTCAACCATTTACTACGACAAAGCTTTGAACGTAAATAAAAAGGGAATGACAACTTGACCTTGTTTTTCCATTCAAATGTGTTTATCATGCCTGTCAATAACATTGTACCTCATAAAAACAGGGCCCAGCAGAGATCATGTGTTCAGCCACAATCAGGCCTTGTTGATTGAATGGATGTCAGACAGCCAATAATCGAATGGATGAGTGCAGGCCTGACATGCCATTCAATCAACAGAGCTGGATTATTGCTAAAGTTGTAGCAACGCAGCGATGATTGTAAAAAGAGGTAGAAGAATCAGAACCGAGTTCATCATAGGCTAATTCATGATAGCCTATTTCATCTCAAGTAAGCAATTACACTATTTTAAACAACCACTTATTGTTAACAACTATGACCCTAACAGATTAACTAAATGCAGACCGAAAATGAAACAAAATGAGGCTCAGAGCTGCGACTGTGGAATCACTGGCCAGTACTTGCAATGGTTGCAATCAGCATATGAGGTCGATGCCTTGCCAAGGTACAGGCCTCAGCACAATATCCCAGCCAAGATATCGGCCATGGCTGCAACGACAATTTAAGTCACGTTGCCCTGCCAAGCTGCCAGTCTTGGTAAATTATGGTAAAATGAGATGCAGCCAAGTATCATCATTGCCTCGATAAATAGACAGCTAAGGCGTCTATTTCCTTTTGGGTTTATACAGACTTATAGCACCAACATAAACTCTCGGCTACAACCACACCTTTAGTGTGGGTGGCATGTCAATATACAGAGATGGGCAGCATGGCTTCAAATCATTATAAAGCAAAGGCGCACAACCTCTCTCAGATAGATGGGCTTTTACAACTTCTCTAAAATAAAGGCCACCTTAGTAAAAGTACGGGAATCACTACCATGGCTGTAGGCGTAACAAGCCTACCTCGCCACGGCGGCACCTGAAAACATGCCAAACCTAGAAAATCAAACACTTTCAAAACTGCTTATCTATTGGATCTATTATGCAATAAGCATTTGGATATAGAAACTGCTCATGTAATGAGTTTGAACGCCATATCAAAGGCTTATTAGTATCAAGTATCAGGTAAGATTGTCTATTCTAAAAATCCAATAAACATGATCTACTTCTAACAATTAACCAAGACCCTAATGGCCAAACTAACTCACCAGGCCAAGGAGAAACTCAAAACATAACTTATAACAAAACAACAAAATTCAGTGAAACCCCCAAATGATGTGAAAAGCCTAAGGTACGATTTGTACTGTAAAAGAAAGAATTAAAAAAAAAAAAAAAACAAAAATCTAGTAAAAACCCCAAATTATGTCGAAAAACCAACCTAAAATTTCCAAACCCTAACATAAGATCATATAAAAGAAAACCCCCAAATTATGTGGAAACACCAATCTAAAATTTCGAAGCCCTAACATAAGATCATATAAAAATCATATAAATAAAGCACTGAAAAAAAGAATGGCTCAACCTCTAACACCATAATTGATCCACCTAATCTAACACCACATATAAAAGAGAACCCCCAAATTTAGAAACCCTAACATAAGATCATATAAATCAAACAACGAAAAAAAAAAAAAAAATCCTGCAACAAACTTTGAATGATTAAATGAACCTCTATGCCTCATTTAATTACACTAACAATTAAACCACAAAGATGCTAAAACAGCTAATGCAACCACAGGACTAAAGTAACCCTTTTCAATTTAACCAAATATAAACCTAGCATCATCGACCTCGTAGAAACCTCAAAATAACAAACACGATTGCGAAAAAGGAAAAAAAAAATACACCCATCGTCAACCCCTGGAAGAACTTTTCTGAAGGTTGTTTTTAGCAGTAACAATTGATCTACCTACCCCAAGCAAAGTTATATGAAGCAAAAACAGATTATGTGGCTGAGGGAAAGTGTGCAACTGTTAAAGATAACAAATGGCCAATCCATAGCCACAAAAGGAATAAAATACTATTATTACTGTACATTCTACTGTGGATCCCCTCACAGGCCACTGTAGCTACGCCGGGTACCCGTTTTGTCTGATCGGTAAACACCCAAAAGCCGTCGGATAATACATCGGAGGATGGACAATCGGATCCAAAAGTGAAGACCGTTGTGTGACTGAAAGTGAATAGCAACCGGGTCGGTCAGGCAGCAAAAAAAACCAATGGGCCATACACATTAGGTACAGCCAAATAGATGGGCTTTTACAACTTCTCATAAATGTAATATTTGTTAATGATAATATAATATCATTTTAACTATAACACAAATCCACTAATAGGGTGGAGATAATACATCCATATTGACTAATTAATGTTGGTGTCACATAAAAAGGCTGACAAGACAAAACATGCGACCATCATATCGATCTTGACATGTTTGTCTACATCAACATTTTATATTTGATCTTTTAAACCTTGCCATATCAACATTCATAACAATCGACCTTCAAAAAAGTAGATTTGAAGCCTTGCAAACAAGGACGAAGCCAAGATTTTACGTTAAAGGTGGCCGAACACTGTACTTTGAAATGGTAACGAAAAACATTGAATATGCAACAAATATGTTGTGTTTTAAATTATCACGCTAGTAATAAAATCATGTATTACAAGCCATTTAAGTTTAACATGTGCTAAGAAAATGTCATTTAACAAGTTTCGTTTTCACCTCTTGATGACTGAAAAAGCTTTTTTGTTGTTGTAACTGAATAGGAAAAGTTAGTACAAATAAGATGAACTAGTTTATCGGTAAAAGTTAAATTTTACTTTCAGCTTTGCGTTCATAATTCGATCTAAAATTATTAGAAAGAAGAACCGGATCAAAATTAGATCCAGTACTAAAAATAACTTGACTCATGATTTTTTTATTTTTTATTTTTCTATTTTTTTATAATTTTTTGTTGACTCATGAGTATCGAAAGTAAAGTACAATACAAATTAAAAAAAAAAAAAAAAAAAAAAAAAATTGTCTCATCATTATCATATTTAACAATTAGTTTGATACATATAATTTACATATGAAGTTTATTCTTTTGTCAGTGTTAGAAATATTTAATTAACTAATAATTATAAGGTTATGAAGGCATAGACAAAAATAGGGGTGGAATATAAAACACAACAAACTAATACGTGGCCTAACTTAACATTTTTAATGGACTTTTACAAGAAAGAACGTCGGTTTATGGGCTGGTTGCAAAAGTTTGTACTGCATTTTCTTGGCCATGTAGACGTCAGTAACCCTCCCTTATATTGCAAAAGTTTGCCAAAGAGTTGATCATTGATACACCATTGGAAAGTTGGTGAAGAAGTAAGATGCGGTGGTAAGTGGGGTGCCCTGTTTTTTTGTTGTTTTTCCAGTGGACAGTAGTCCATCCTTCATCATTGGTGGTATGGTTGTTGGTGGCGGGGTGTGGTAGTTTGGGGTGACGGTGAGGATGCTGTTGTTGGAGGGGTAGGGTAGTTGAGGGTGATGGTTTGGGAGGTGGGTTTATCTCACCATTGATCTTAGGGAGAAAAAATCAATAGGTTAACTCAGTTTAAGGAGAAGCCTTAGGGGGGAGGGAGTGGTCACGAGAAGCCACGGGAAGGGACCCTTGTGGTGCGGGAACACCGCCGCCGCCCCCATGATCACGCACGGGAAGCTTCTTGTGGGTGAAAGTTTCACGCACGGGATCGAGCAAGAAAAGTGAATGTTGCATATTTATTTTTGTGAGTGAAGGGTGAGTGAAGTGTTGCCAACACAAATATGGGTGAGTGATGGAAAAAGTGAGTGAATAATGTGGCATAAGGGGATTGGTTGGGAGTGAGTGATGGGAAAGAGAATGGGTGAACCACAGTACCACACCCTCCCCCCCTTAGTCAGTTAAATCCTAGTTATACCATGCGAGAACATTTTTATTATGCCATGAAAATTCAATGTAGACCATCTGAAACTTTGAGCACTAAATTACACACGTTTGAAGTTTTGGACAATGAATTAATATATGTACCTACTCGAAAGGGTCAACAATAACTTACCGTACAAATCTCGACAATATAAATTCCGCATGAACTATTTGTAACAAAATTTGTTCTAACATGAACATTCTATGTCTGTTGCAAACATTTGTACACCAATTGTTTTCCATCTTTTTTTTCCTCAGAGTATATGAACAAAGGCATTACATAAGAAACTATTCACAAAATTTCGAATTGTAACAAATCTGTAGGCCATGGTTATTTTGCTTCTCTGTAACGGCTCTATGCTTTCTATAGATGGGCTCTATGCTTTGTATAGAACTATAGATGGGAAGGAATCCAAAAACAAAACTTTGAGGTGCTTGTAAGGGTTTTGTTTGTACCTGGCTTGTCATATGTTAATCACCCGTATTATTAGGATCACGATTGTTGAAGTCTAAGTTTTAGTTCTTGAGCACTTCTTGCTGTCAAACCACCCAGCCTACAAGTAAAAAGAATCGACGTAAACTGCTGTGGTGTTTTTTTTTCCCTCACACTTTTCTAATATTTTCCTATTGTTTAAAATGGAAATAGTTAGAAACATGTTTACCGTATAACATTTGGGAGAATTCTGTGTATCTTTTGAAGATGGACATGGCATTGATTGCAGGATTCTAGTCTGTCAAGTTTTCATAGGATCATAAGTGTGGCAGTTATAAAAAAAAGTGATATACTTTTCAGTAAGAATAAATCATTTATTTTTATTTTATTAGAGATCAGGAAGTGTACCTTTTCTCTGCATTAAGATCAACACCTACGGCTGGAGGTGCTGAGGCCGTCGAAGTAATAACAGACCCAAAGGCAACAACCAGCTTCAATAACATTTCCAGTGACACATTTATATGCCTGTATACATTTCCAAATATGCATCACTACCACGAACCAACATTTCCAGTAGTAAGAGTCTAAAATATATGTACCTCTCAGTCTCGCTATTAAGTAAACCCAAAAGTATAGGCAGCAAGCAAGAGAACAGATCTAATGTCAAAGACTCGATGTTGTTTAGCATAACACTAATTACATCTGCTTGTACCTGAATATAGAAATGAACATAAGTTAGAGGCTAGAGCATCGAAGGTAGAAATTTAACAGCACAAACTATCAGAATACAGAAACAAAAATGAACACTCACAGCATGATCTGGTAACTTTTGCAGCGCACTAATAGCACCCATCATGTCATTGCGTTGCCAAAATTGTTTTACCACCTGAAAATTATGAGGAATACTTATCTATACATTGAACGACACACTAACTATTAGCAAGGTACATTTGACTAATGGAAAACATGGCCAAATAAATCAGAAAGACTAACTATTGTTGTGAGATAGTAAAAATGATCAATTTGGAGCTACCTGGAGCTTTGTGAGGCGAGATCGAAGAGTGCTTAAGGACAAATCATGATCAAGCATCAAATCTTCAGCGAGATCATCATCAATCTTAGATGTCATACATCTTCCTGTTGTTTGTGGAATATCCTCCTGCCAATTGCCAAAAGTAAGTTTTTCTAGTACTTTTAACATGATAAAGTAACTTCCCATTTCAAATCACATTCCGACAACATTACACATATACTAAAATAACATGGTTATGATGTCAACAACAAGTTCATACATTCATGTTGCAGCCTACCTTCATTGTTGTCATGTAAGTGGAAGTATCATGCCTTGATACCGTAGACACAGGTGACGTTCTAGTTCTTTCATGTATCATGTGAGGGGGTGTTCTTGATCTCCTTGTTACCAACATTTGAGATAAATGAAAATTTTCAGGCATTACACGGCGAGAAACAACAGATCTTTGCGTTGATGAGGCCTTAGCTTTCTCACCTACCAAGTTAGGGGATGTTTTGGGTGTTTTTACCAGCAAAGGGGATGTGTTAGCTTTGACTAATTTCTCGCGACATAAATCAGGTGATTTTACCATCTGGAATCTTTTAGCTTCAGTTACTGCACTGGAAACCACATCAGGTTTCTTATGTGTGATGGTGGACGATTTGGTGGCTTCCGATTCTGGAGAAGACACCAAATCAGGCGTCTTTGACAGTTTCCGGGATGTTTTAGCTACATATTGTGCATAAGACGCAGTGTCAGGTACCGTTACTTGCATTGGTGATGTTGTAGCTTCGGGTATTGGAGAAGAGATCACATCAATAGACTGTTGTACAGTTGTGGCAGGCACATTCTCTGTGTCCGATTTATGACATTCATCGGTATCTAAGTTGTCTCTATATTCAAATTTCTCAACCAGGCTGCGGGTCCTTCCATTCATAGCAGCAACTGCAAAAAGGAAGAATGCATATATGTTATTAAGCCGCTTGATCTTCCTAAACAACACATGTGTTAGTTTATTAGCTACCTACATTTACATATTTAACAGACTTCAAACCTTTTTTTGAACCAACAGGCACATCAGCTGAAAAATGAAAAATGATAGAAGTCTTAAAGGCTGTTAGGAGAGTTGAGCCACAATACACGTTTACAATTTAAGTTTGAAGGACAGATCAACATAGAACAGAGTGTCAGAAGAATCACACCATGATATATGAGTTCATCACATTGGTAAAAACAATTTTTTTTTTTGTTATATAATGATAACTTCTCCGCCTTACACAAAGGTATTTGCGATTAGCGTAAGTGGCACCACTGTTCCAACCTTTAAGAAAAACAGCCTCTTTATTGAATCACGGACATGCAGAATTCTTTAAAGTTCCTGGCAAAACCCTAAACCCTACCAGATCCTATTATCTATGACAATCACAATTCAGTGATACAAGTGTTCAAGTCCTGGTTAGAAGCACAGCATGCCAATGAAAATGGAACAAAATAAATATAATGACAAAGGAAATTAGAGTCTATTAGAATCTTAAGCTATGCAAAATGTTAGCAATTGGTTCATGGAACCAGTTTATTATGTGAATATATTTTTTAAGATGCTAAAAGGATTATTAAGGACACTGGTTCCACATAGAAAGAAGTGCACAGAATCAGAAGATAGTAATGCAAGGATATGAAAAAAAAAAAAAAAAAAAAAAAAAAAAAAAAAAAAAAAAAAAAAAAAAAAAAACTCAGTTCAGACAAATAAAGAAATATGGGAATTACTACCCGCTATCTCTCATCCCTTCATCGAGATAGTTAATTACTCTAAAATCCAGAAACAGCGCATAAATTATTATGAAAACTAGGAGTTTAAAGCATATCACTCTATTTACAAGATGATCACAGAGCTTACAGTTATCATTTGGAAGTGTCCTTCGAGACAGAGATTTAGAACACGTAGATGTAGGAGTCTTCTGCCTAGATGCGTCTTTAGCTGTATCACCTGTAATTCTCTGGATGTTCGTATTAGTCACTGTATCTGATCCACTCTTCAAGAGAGTCTCAACACCTGCTGATAGCTCTTCTATATCTGATTTGGTATTTGATGGCCTTCCCCTATGAGGCGGCTTCAATGATTTACCGGTGCTACCTGCGGCTAATTTCTTCCTAGACTTAACCAAGTCTTTCATGTCAGAATCATCAGGAGGCACATTACCATACACAAAGGAGTTTTTTTGCTCAATGTTCTCAGCAGCAAGAGTATGTTTATGTTTCCGCAAAGTGCTAGTCTCTTTAGCACTTGTTAAATTTACAACCTTCGATAGAGATTTGGGTTTCCTAGAAGCAACCGCAGTCATGCCTACAGATTTATGAGAAATAGTGAATTAGGGTAAACATAACATGAGATATATTCCTAAGCCAGATGTCAAGCATGTGATGTATGTCCAAGAATTTGATACAGTTCTCCGTGAAAATCATTGAGCCCCAACCTTATGTAATCTAATGCCAGGAAAAGTTGTATATGACTGAAATAACAACCCAGGAAAAGTTGTATATGACTGAAATAACAACTTACTATCCACATATATATTCTTGATCTCCTTTGTGTCATCGTCTGAATGTGTGAATGAACTTTTGACAGTCTCAGCTCTCTCTACATGATTTCCATGAAGATCAGATTTTGGTTCCACGCGAGAGGTTTTGTTGGATGACTCGCTATATGGTTCAATTTGCTTCACAAACAGAAGTTACACAATTAATCAAGTTTCTTATAATATGAACATACTTCAAGATAGAAACCACTAGACAGCATTTGATATAAAACAATACTACTAAATGATGAAAATATATATTCGGAACAAATAACACTTGTATAAGAGAAAAGGATGAAGATACTTACTGAAACATCTGCCGCCCAAACTCCAATAGAGTTCTGATAATATGAGCATCCTAAAAGCTTCCCATCATTGATACAGATATCACCCAACATTGACCATCCTATATCAATAGCATCATGACAGATTACAGGCTCCCAAGAATACACCTTAAATGTAATGGGTGTGCACAAGTGAGACTTATTGTTTCAGAAAAATATAGCAACAATAAGTAATTAACTTTAGAACCTTCAAACTGCTGTCTAATGCACAAAATAGTGTTCTCCCATTTGGGTGAAATGTAATTGAACGTACTCCTGTTGCCTGGACAATCAATAAAATATCTGTATAAATAAGAGGTTTGGTGGAGCATATGGATACATAAAACAAGTTTGTATAGTAATAATAATAGTTTTCAAGGAAGAAGATGCAACAACTGTGTCTTGTTAAATGGTAAAGAACATGTATACCTCAGGTCGAGTTGATCCAATCAATTCAAAGGTTTCCAAGTCCCAAAATTTTACAGTTTTGTCTGATGAACCTGGAACAAATTATTATATTAGTACAATTTTTCTATACCCAACAACAACATACCCAATCCCGCAAAAGCGAGGTATGGGGGAGGTAGAAATGTAGACAGATCCTACCCCTACCCCAGGTATAGTACAATTTTTCTATAAAAAGGTAAAAAAAAGAAGTTAAGTTATGGACTGGTTAAGAAAGCAATGCTGCACATGCAGGACAATTTCAGGATGCAAAAACAAGTCAAAGATCAGCAAAAACGAAGAATAAATAATCTTTGCGTGCATGAAATAACATTAACCAAGGAAATCACAAGCTGAACATAAAAAAGTCAGCAAACTAGTGTGATATGTGACCAAGTTAAGGTTTGACCAGCCAGCAAGTTTGCATATCTGCAGTGAATAATATATATGTCACCCAAACTAAAAGCAAGGAAGACAACAACGGTTATCATTTCCATCTTTCAAGAATCTAGATGGCGATATCTTTTAATGCACATCCTCAAATGGTTACCCAAAAAAACTGGCTGTACATTTGTTATAACTGTTCGTAACTTACACGGGAATTAAGAGGGTGCTTTTGAAACAACAAATTTGGCAAGAAGAACAGAAGTTGGCTCTTAAAAATAAGAAACTAAACAAAGAAACAGAGCATGGATTTCACTATGGAATATGATGAACTAGTAGCTCATATGTTCTCTATGTGTAGCTCCAGGCATGGTTAAGATGTCTTTCTCATGTAGAAGAGAGTCTATATTCTCGTGATCAGGACAAGTTTGACTTCCATTTATGTACGCTTAGAATATATAGATCTGACCCATTCATCAGAATTTGGCACTAACATCTAAAAGAAAGTTAAAAATAAATTCGAAAAAAGGAGAAAAGCTAAACTTATAGGACCCATGCCCAAAACAAATATGCAGGGTCTCAATAGGTCTCAAATAGGCACAAGTTTAGTTTCCTGGTGCAATTGATATATTATGCTACACCATCAAGGGGCCCTAAACTACAACAGTAACACATAATCATGAACCCCCGAAAACATATCCAATTTTAAAACTGAATGCGTAACAAAACATAAAAACAGAAAGGAAAAAAGAAGCCATGGACTTTGCTATCAGATGCAAACCTGTTGCTAGAAGAAACTCAAGAGGATGGAAATCCATCGACTTAATGTGCCCTTCATGGAACTTTAACTCATGCAAGAGTTTTCCAGCAGTTAAGTCCCATATCTATCCAACAGGCAGCCACAAAAACTTAGCTGCACTGATTTTCTTGAGCTGCTAACATTAATAGAGTGGTCATACCTTTACAACATTATCAAGTCCCCCCGACACCACCCAACGACCATCAGGGGTAAATTTGATGGTACTAATTGCTCGCTTATGGCCTTTATATGTATGAAGGCATTCCTTTTTTCGAATATCCCATATCTTCAAGCTAGTGTCCATGGAACCTGATGCAAAAAATTCACCAAAAGGATGGAATTCCACAGAAGTGCAATAGGACCGGTGTCCATTAAGCGTCCGAACCACTGGAATTGAAGAAATAAAATGATAAATCAAGCAAACACTATTTTAGACTGCAAGTAATGCATCCAAGGAATTACTACTGAGAAAAATGGAAACAATATCATTACATAAAGTAATAAGATTTCACGCAAGACATAAAGACTAAATCAACTTACCCTTTGTCTCTTCCAGATCCCAGAGCTTTACAACACCAGAGGAAGCTCCAGCAGCCACTAAAACTTCAGCTGGATTAAAAGCTACAGATTCTATAGGGCTCGTGTGGCCGCTTAGGCTCTGTAACAAATCACAAAAGAAACCACCATATTACACACAAAATAATGCACAAAATGTATTAAGTTCAGAAGCAGATCTACATTTCTCAACCAGTTTGAAGATCATAAAAGATCTTTCCTAATTAGTTATTTAATCGGCAGGTCACAAGTATATCTGCGGGCCACCAAAACAACACATAAAGTTAAAACTTATACGCATATGCTAAGACCTGTAAACGAAATACCGAGTATCCACGTGGTTTGCCAACATGTCCATCAAATTTGTGGTACATGGATACTATACAGTCTGGTAAGACAAAATAAGCTCTAATGCAACAAATTTACCAAAAGATTTGTGCTCTTGAGAATAGCTAAATCATGCTCTATATTCTAACATGCTCTATAGTTTAGAATGAAATCAACTTATGAAGGGGAAGAGGAGATGGAGATTATGTCTCCTACCAGCTTTAACTGATGGACTGAGATGAACACTTTGGCAACTGACATTATATTGATCGAGGACAATACCTCACCTTATACAAGCATAAGGGCCAAGAGAATGCAGCATGTTAACACGTCACTGGTGGAAAAGAAGACACAAAAACCTTTCTCCTGCTTATTTTTGAAAGGGGATAAAGTCGTGTTACTGATTGTTAATGTGAAGGCTTTGACTCCTACCAATTTGGAGATCAAAGAAAGAGGGTGAGGTGCTCATATGCCATTGGGTGGCATAATATATCTCCTGAAAGGCATTATTTAGCAAGAAAAAGAGAAATGAAATTCTAGGGAACAAACTCATTGAGAGGACAAAATATGAATGAGAAGGAGGAGACCAGAAAGAGAAAAATAAAAAAAAAGGAAGAGGATATTCTTTAACATCTATACTATTGAAAGATAGAAAGAAATCTCAACGGTGTAAAAGAAAGATTGTCCCCTCTGCTCACTTCTCCTTGCGCGAGAACTAGTATAACAAAAACACCCTCTCATTTTTCATACTCGCACCAAATCAGCTAGCCTAAGACGAAATCATTCAAATATCAGGAGAAACCTAGAATTCTTGAGCAATAGTTAGAGTGGGGATCCAATAAAAAACACCGAGAATAAGATTGCCAAAGAAAATGAGTCACTTGGATTAGTGAAACTTGGTCAGTGTACATTGCCTAATCTACCCAAACAAGTTTTGGTCAGTGTCATGGATCCCTTGTAAAGTGTTTTAACCAAACAATTTGCAGACAGAAACAAAGAGAAAGTTTTATCAGAAAAAATTTAAAATAAAGGAAAAACAGAACATATCCTAAAGATGGCCAATGGCAGTGACGGAGCTTGAACCAAATATTCGGGGGGGGGGGGGGGGGGGGGGGGGGGGGCGTCTTCATTGTGACATAGATGTAGTTTTCGTAAGCATCGATGATACAAGTCAAAAAAAGAATAAAAGAGGAGTAAGTGAGTGATATCTTTGCTGTGAAATCTGTTTTCAAGTATTTAGGAGGGGCCATAATACAAATTGTTAAATTTTAGAGGGCCTATAACACAAAACTTATACTAATAACACAAAAATTTTTTTTTTGGGGGGGGGGGGGGGATGGCCCCATCCTGCCCTTATAATCCTCCGTCTATGGCCAATGCCCAATACCCTTGTGCTCTCTCATTTCCAACACTCAAAGGCTAGTTCGGCACACCCACTCTATGATCGTCTCAAAGGTAATTAAGGGTACTTCCACCTTCTAAACCATGAGCTATAATGTACACCTAAGATAAGTATGTTATTGGTGTTTGTGTTTGCTTATAGGGATTAGCAATCATTTGGGGGTGCAACAATCACCTAATTAACTAAAACCGTTATACGTTGCTAGTCAAGAGCTATAGACGACACCTAATAACCTTCAGTACATTCCTAACATGTAATTGTTATAAGGAAATAACATTCAGAATTTGCATGTATATGATTAATAATACTAACCACAATAGATGTTTGTTTCCCAATTGACCAAAGATTGACAATTTCATCATCACCACCGGTAACAAAATGCCGACGTGTCTTCTTTCCTATTTTAACACAATTCACATTCGCAGAATGCGCCACAAATTCCTCTACATTCATTCCAGTCAAGAAATAACAAAACCACCAATTATACCTTTTCAAAATTCTATAACAAAATCTTAAAGCAGAAGGAAAAAAACATTTAATCGCAATTAATCGTAAATAGAGCTACATTTCTATAAAATTGTTGTGCAAGCCACAATTTCAGCTTAAAGTAGACACTTAACGAGAGATATATTGTATAAAATGAACAGAATTGAGATAATAACGGTAACATGTAATCTTTTATATAATACAACAAAACGGGAAATTTTTCATTTCAAAAAAAATGCATTCATACCTTATTTAGTAAAAATTTTATTTAAAAAAAAAGTTATTTTCTTATTAAGTAATATTTTAATACAAAAAATATAGATAAGATGCAATTAATAATAAGATTAAAATTTTTAAATAATTATCTTTAATAATAAAAAAACTATAATTAAACATCATAAATCAAACAAAACAAAGATTAAATTATTTGTTTTTTAATAAATAAAAATATATGATTCAAAATTTTTTTAAAAACCCGCGCGTGCGCGGGTATTATAACTAGTATATCAAAATAATAATAAGTTTAAAAAAAAAGGTGAAAATTGCGAGATGAAAATTAAAAAAGGATACGCAATTTATATCCGCGTTTCGCCATAAACGATCAAAATCCTGAGCTTATGAGTTACGCAAATGCGATTGAAGCAGAAGATATGATATATACGTATATGTATGTATGTATATAGTTACAGTGATTTGTACGGAATTGAGCAAAGTCGACCGGAGAAAGATAAAGAATTTTACTTTTCCTTTTATAGAGAACAGAGCTTAGTTTTTGCCTGCCTGCCTGCCTGCTGGTAGGTGATGATGCAGTGAGTCAGACAAAGTTAGTTCAAGGCATGATTGAAGCTGTTTATTATTATTTTTTTTTTAACTCATTTTTAAACTAATTTTACAACTAATCATTTCTATATTTTTCTAACTAAACTTATTTATTTATTTATTTTAAATATCTCACATAAACATGAACCCATAGTCATTTTGATTGAAGAGCTTCTTATACAATAAGCCTTTAATATATTGTTGTTATAACTAAACTTTCAGTCACCTATTAATATAATATATGTTAGGATTAAGATTTTCTCAAGTTGAGTCAAGCTTGATCATGTTCGCCAATTGCAAATAAATTAAATATATAAAAAGAAAAATTCTTTTAGTAGAAATTATGAGCCTACTTATTTATTTATTCTCACAATAAAATATAATCATGTTTGACTCAAGTTTAAAACATCTTAATCCTTATTAGCTTTTGATAACGTCTATTATAACAACTCACTTTTTTAATTGGTTTGGTAACTGGTAACATATATTATTGTACTTGGCAAAATAATAAAAGACTAGATAATGAGAGAAAAATAATAGACTAGATAATTAATGTCAATGTCTTTTTAAAGCTTCTTTCTACTCCATTAATGACACTTGAAATACACCATGTCATCTTCGATTAATAGGACGAACAATGAGAATTATGTAACATTAATAGAGCGTATTCAGAAAATATATTCAATTTTCCTGTGAAAAAAGAGACTTTTCTTTTACACAAAAAGAAAAACTCAAAATTGTGAGTCAATCACCTTGACCATTAATTTTAAGTTTTTTTGAACGTCATTAGTTTCACAACTCTTAATGTTTTTTATTACGATAAAACAATATTGAACCTAAGAGCAAAATTTTGCTGTCTCGCCATTGTGACGTGGAGGGAGAAACGACGCTTGTCGTTTCTCTTCACCATACTGTCCTCCTAGCCGTTGTGACTTCATTCCATTCTCGTCGTTGTAGTGAACCAAATAAAAAGACAAACAAACTTTTCAGAAGTTACAGTTTGGTAATAAAAAATGTAAACGTTGCAAAATTTAAAAGTCCTCGGTTTTTTTTTTTTTTTTTTTTTTCAGCCAATTTACACACTATAAATAACACGCCAAATCACAATTTTTAACTAAACAAATTCCATACATTTAACCCAAATTACAATTTCAATACACTTTTTATTTTCAAAAACCATGGCTTGTAATCTCCCACACACTGTCAAAGAAATCAATGATGGCGTTTAGAAACTGATTGACGGCGATAACATTCGCAATGAAAAAGTTTACGAGGTATCCGAGATGTTTAGCAACGCAAGAACCATGAAAGAGGATATGAGGAAAGAATACATGAATTGCAATGACATTTCACCTGAAAGACGTGCTGTCATTGAGAAATTTTTGCACAATGAAGGTTGGAAAGATTATGAGTTAAGAAAATGTTAGGGAGATGTGTGTTAGAAATAGAAGATAACATAAGTCACAAAATTCGTTGGATGCATAAGGAAAACACCATGAGTCGTTCGTCATACAACAAGCAAAGCACCAACCCATGTCTCTCATTTCTTCATTTTCACCAATAAAGGAACCAGTTGATGATAATGGATTACTGAGAAAAACTATATCCACTTATGCGAGATGAAAATGCATTAAATGAAGTGTTAGAAGAAGAAGCAAGGTGTCAAGAAGAAGCAGAAAGGGTTCAGAAAGAATGGGAAGAGGAACGTTTGAAAGAACAAGCAGAACATGATGCGTTCGTGTTGGAATTTGGGGTCATTGAATCATCCGATTATGAAACAGATTAAGCTATGTATTGTTTTTAATGAATCATTTGAATCAAATGTTATGGAATTTAGTTTCTTAATCGTATTTCGTATCGTATCATACTGTATTTTAGTTTGTATTATGATTTTAATTAAATGAAATGAATTTAGTTTATTTGAAAATTGGAAAAGAAAATAAAATTGTGGGAGGTGGGGCCCAAATGAATAGGTTTGTTGTGTTATGACAAGGGGTGTTTTGTTATGATGTAGCACCGGTGGGCCCAAATGAAGAGGTATAGAGAGTTCACCACACTAATGATCTAAGAGCATAAGAGAGATAGGTATGGTGACGAGAGAAGCCTCGCCGCTTCGACGTGGCTTTCGCCACTTCTCGCAATCCATTCGTCGCCACACCATGCTCGTCTGCCACTTCTCGCCATCCACTGCTTCGTCGTGCAGACGACGAAGGTAAAAACCTTCCTTTTTTGTTAGTGAACGTTACATATGTGCGTTTAAGTGTATGTTTGTGGGACCCAAATGAATAAGTTGCTTTATGTTATGGTAAATGAGGGTTGTTGGAGAGGTTGTGTTATAGTGATGTGGCACCCGTGAGTCTCAAATGAGTAGAAAACTCTCTTTGCCACACTTATCACTCTAGATATCATAAAGAGCATTTGCTCTTCATTTGAGCCCCACGAGGTGCCACATCATCATAACACAACACCTTCAAAATATACCATCTATCATAACACAACATGTAACAATTCGCATTTTCGGATTACTATTCACTTTTACTATTCACTTTCACTATTCACTCCCAAAATTTTTATTTCATATTCTCGTAAGTTAAACTATTTTAATGATAATCCGAGAGTTTGACACTCGTCGGATCATTTCTGCAAAAATCACGAAACCGTGTCCGAGATTTACTTTTAGGTTCAAACATCATTCCAGCATCCCGATATGTCCATAAAACATTATAAACAATAGAAATATGATTTTCTCTCATTTTACGACAATTCCAAAAGTTTTGGAATTTTACGTTTTCCAGTTCAGCGTTTTACGCGAATTACGCGTTTTAGACCCGCGTTTCCAGTTTTAGCAGTGTTTAAGCAACCCGGTAGAACTTGTCACTCATTAAATATGCTAAGATAGGTTATATTAATAAGTTCTAACATATTTATAAGTTTCATATTTTTAGGATACCCGATTTTAAGTTTCATGACTTAACGACTTACCATTAGCGATTACCAGGACAAAACTCATTCCATAAAAGCAAGATATTATCAAAACACATAACTAGTCATCCATGATAGGCATTGAACGAAATTTTAAGCCACATGGGGCATTTTCTTGGTCACTAAGTTAAGGATAGGAAGCTTACATAGGAAGCTAAACATTTTGCAAGTAAACTTGGCCACTAAGTCTTGGAAAATATCCTAAGTCTCTAACCTCCTCAAGGAAACTTCCTAGGCACCTTCCTAACCTCCTCTTCATGCTATAAATACAAGCCTAATCCTTTCCTTTCTCTTCATTCCAATCGCCCAACAACAAATCTATAAACCATGATCCTTTGATTTCTAAGTTATAAGTTACATACCAAAGTTGAAGGAATAGTTAGTCTCTACATGATCAAGAGTTTGTTTGGTGATTCCATGGTTGAATTAGGAGCTACACAAGGTGGTTAGGGGCTGAACACATAAGGTTCTTACAAGGTTAGACCAAGCCTAGCAAGGGTTAGCAAGGGTAGTGTTGAAGGATTGGAAGCTAGGGTTTTCGATTGGAGGATTTAGATCTTGTCTTAGTTCATGAGTTCCCTTTTCATTAAGGCCAAAAGTTGTAAGAAACCCTAATACACTTTCTTGCTCAATGTCATTTTCATGCTTATTATGTTTCATTCATTCTATATATGGTCTTTGTGTTATGTTCATGATGTATAAAAACTATTAAAACAAGTTTTGGAAACTATATATCAACTTATGTTAAGTAATCAAGGAAACTAGTGACTTATATTGAGAACCACGACCAAAATAGAGTAACCATGATATGAAACACTTACCTATTGTTATAGAGGACTTAAAAAGGAAAACATAGCAATTTGAACCACCTAAAACTAGTACACGAGTCAAAAGTTATGGCCATAAGAAGTTAGCGAAACCAAAACGCCAAAACTGCCTAAAAACAACCTGTTAGCATTCTGACCTTTTTGAAAGTGGCACTTCTGCTCCGATTCATCAAAAAGTTAAAACACAAAAGTTATCCGGAACGACGTTTTCATTCAGGAGTAAAGAAGCTCGAGCCCTGAAAACGCTTTACGAGTGATATTTTTCTTCAAATTCTTAACAACTCATTTTTATACCAAATGACCATGTAATAGTTATGGTTAATTGAAACCAAGAGGTCTAATGACCTAAAGCCAAGACCACAACCATGGCTAAGGCCAAGGTTGAGTCTCAAGCCCATGGTAACAACGACCAAGGTCACGGCAAAGCCATGGCTAAAGACCATATAAACTTACCTAGGCGAAAACATGAACTAAAGAATTAATGGCAATATAAACATCCAATTTGGATCTACTCCATCAAATAACCATGAGACTCATTGTAATAATAATCTTCATCCAAAAGTAAACTTTCCTAAGTTTATTCAAATATTGGACATGTAACTTTTCAGATCAAAGTGTCCTGGCTCCTCGAACGTTTACTACATGACCTCTGAATTATGTCGGCCCGAACGGTAGTAAGCGATATACAAACTATACATGTTTCATAAACCATTTCTTTTCAAAGACTTACACTATATTAAGTACTACATCATGGACTAAATGCAAGACATATATAGGCAATTCTTCATATTCTTTACTCCAATCCTAAGTCGCAACATTCTATTATAGGTTGCTCGTAGAAACCTTCGCGATTCGACCATCACATTCACTACTTGCTATATAACTTAAGGTGAGTTCATAGCCCCACTTTCCATTACTTAATTGTTTTACAAACCCTTGGGGGGAATACATGCTATTATTTTAAACCGAACACAATGCTTTGAAATTGTATGCTACCTGATTGTTTTATTATTACTAAGTACCATCCTTGCTAAAACCAATATCCCTTATTATGAACCATTTAATCACTAGTAATAGTGAGCGCGAGTATTTTGAATAGGCCTATTGGGATTGACGAATCCCATTTGTATTGACTAAGTTCAAATAAATGCACTATATTTGAGATTTAGGTATGACAGCAAAGTACCTACCTGGATGACTCCGCCGATTGATATTGGTACCCGTTAACGTTTCGGTGTCATGAGCTTAGTATAATAATAACTGTTTTGTTTTCCAACCATGAGTATGAGTCTAATTAACTCATATTACTAACATATTGTGTTCCACTATTTAACAAACTCTATGAATATCACTCAACCTTTGTGTTGACCTCTTAAACATGTATTTCAGGTCCATGATGATCAAGGATGGCACGGAGGGGCACGGATATTCAAGAGAGCTATAAATTTTATTATCATTCGAAAACTCATTTAATGTAATTTGTAAACATGGAACCATCTGGGACCTCATTTTGTAATCTCTGATATTTATATAATTTGAATGATAAATCTTTTAAAACGACTCAATTAGAGTTCATTTTCTATTATTATGACTGTTGTGCCGTCGAGTAACACCCAGTTTGAATTCCGCTGCATCATGAATTGGGGGTATTACACAACACAACACAACATAACCTTTTAATTTGGGTTCCACCACTTCCAATTTTATTTTCTTGCCGTGATGCCATTTAGAAAGAAGAGACCAAGAAGAAGAAAAAGTAAAAGCAGTATTTTGCAGATTCTTGACATCACTGGAAAAGAAGTTGAGCTGTAGGCATCAAGGTAAGGGACCGAGATTATATACTGCTGCAGAAGCGGAATCGAAAGGCTTGGTTGAAAGGTAAGGATAGCATGATTGGCCGATTGGTTGGAAGGTATGCATAGCATGATTGACTGCTTGCGGGTCGATCATGGACCACAACTACTTGGGTAGAGACCGCTGAACATTATTTTGATGTGATGGGCTCGGATCCTTTGCATGATTTCATGTTAGGAGCCACCTTTGACGGGCTTTTCATTTGGATAGATCTAGTAGGCCTTCTTGCATGGACTAGGTCTCGGTTGATTTCCCTTCCTTTAGCTACTCAGATGTTTCAGTTCGCTAAGTTTGCAAAGTCCAAAGAGCGCAGACTAGCCACGGAGCTTGGATACGGTTTCCCGATCGGAGATCCATGGATCACAGACGGTATCTCCCCATGGCCTTTCGCCTCTGAAAGTGCTCTTCCCGAAGTGAGCGAATTGCATGTAGAGATCTGTATTTCACTTTTCAAACAAACTAAATCATTTCATTCAAATAATACAAATAACATTTTATAAAAAAAAATGTTAAAAAAAAAAAGAAAGAAAAATAAAATAAAACCATTGACTAATAACAAAAACTAGCCCACTTCCAAACCAAATTTAACAAAGAAAAAAAATCAATCTTATTCTTCCTGCTTACACACACTACACAATCAATTAAAAAAATCAAAAATAGAAGAGAAAAGGGATAGTTTTTTTTTTTTTTTTTTTTTTTTTTTTTTGCGTGTGCACGACAAGCTGAGAATAACAAGCAAGTGGCGAGCGAGTGTGGTGTGGTGGCGAGCGGCAGCTAGTGAGCCACGTAGTGCACTGTGATACCTTATGCGCTAATCTGTAAAATTAAATTTAACATTTAACTCATGTTTAAAATCTTTTAGGCTTGATTTTAAGTTTGATTGATAAATCAAAATATATGATTACTTTACGTGAAAAAAAAGGATGATAACTTGTATTTTGGTTTTTTATAAAAAATATTTCAGTTTCAGCTCTATCAAAGAATTCACTTTGCAAATCATATTGCTCAATTTATCACACCAACAAAACTAAACATTATGATTAGTTCTCATATTCTTTCTCGGTTGGCTTCAAAACGTATCTCTATTTATATATCAAAGTTTAATATTTTTTTCAAAATGCATATAAAATCAACTCTAATATAATTAGTTTAGAGATATTAGGTTTGTATCTATTGACAATGTCATCAAACCAACTCTTTTAAATAAAATTAATAAGTTGCTGAAAAATATTTATGCATTCATTAGGTCATCTTCAATCATACTCTACAAAATCTTCAAATTGGAGGATAAAAAAGCATCTCTTTTGTACATTCATCCTCTAAAAAAAATTCGTCTCCAACCGTAAACTCAAAACTTCAAATTCAAACATTTTTATCTTCAATTAATTGAATTAACGAGGAATCAAATAATAATGATGAGAATTTTGTAAGAGTTTTGGTGGATGAATATGAAGGATTTCAAACAATGCTCCAAATATGAAGGATGGTTGGAGATTCATTTTGGTACTCCATAATCCGTTCTTCAAATATGAAGAAAAATGCAAGGTTTTCAAGATCGTGATTTTACTTGAGATCGTTTTCGCCTTTGCAAGATCGTGGTAAGATCGGATCGGGATCCTAAGATCCTACAATAATACTAGTTTTTAATGATCTTTGTAATATTATTCAAATCTACAAATTATTGTATATTATAAACATGAAATTATAAGAATATTTTATGAAAATGTTGTTTTAAATTATGAATATGAAATATTTAACAAAAATCACATGTTGTTTTTTAAAATTATATAAAAACATAAACCATAAATTTGTAGAGTTTTTTAGTTTGCGGTTCGATAAAAGTAAGATTGGATCGGAGTAGATCTTAAAATCCTATGGTTAAGATCGAGATCCTATAAGATCTTAAGCTTGTTAAGATCCTACATAGGATTCGGATCATTTTTACATCATAGAATCATAAAATCGTAAGATCTTAAGATCAAAATCGGAATCTTAATAACTAGAAAAAATGTATATTTTAAATTGCATTGTTGGAGATGGGCTTTAGTGTTCGTACAAAACAACCATTGAGATTTGAATTCCTAACGTCTGGAACTGACTATAACGGACAATAAAATCTTTGTACTCTCACGGCAACTAGGCCATAAAGAATCTTCTTTATGACAAAATATCATTATTTTATTACTAGTATTTTATTTCTTCCTATTTTACTTTTCAGCCGTAATAAATAAATTTTACGTTTTTCTACTCATTGTTTATAGAGTTAATTCTTTAAATAACCCAAAAGTACAAGTCCACTCACCTCATATGCCCCAAAAAAATCCAATTTCCCCAAATACCCCATGGGCGACCATCTCCCAAGAATTCTTGGGCAACTCTCTCATAATTGTGACACGTGTCCTTTTGGTTGTCCCCACAATGTACTTGCATAGTACAACTAACCTCACTAATTTCTTGGGCGACTGGGGCCTACATTCTTGAGCGACTTTGCTATTTTGTCTTTTAGCTAAAAAGTATATTCTTTTTATATTATTTAATAGTACATATTTCTTGGGCGACTGGTCCCACTATAGTGTATTCTTGGGCAACTGATTTGGTACTTTATGTAATGATATTGTTTCCATTTTTCTCAGTAGTAATTCTTGGGCAACTGAAATGTGATTCTTGGCAGTTGGTTGGTATTTCATATGGCTAGTGTTGACCACACCCTCCCCTAGTTTTTAGCCTCACCCCTCCCCCTATTTTTTATTTTTTTTAATTTTCTTTATTTTTATAATTTTGTTTATATCAAAAAGCTATAAACCTGAAAGTGTGAAACATAAAATATAAAGTTTAATATATCAAACGCTTAAAACTGTCAGAAATACGAAACAGAAACTGACAAAATGCGGGGTTATACTGAAAAAAAAAAGGGGACAAGGAGGAGACAAGGGGTGTGACACCCTTGTCCCCCCTTACGTATAACATTGCCCTTTCATATTTATAACACACATTCTCTCTCTTTTTGAGAAAGTGTACATCATTTATAACTATTTTGAAGTTCAATAGGAAATGAAGGAAATGAGTAATTAGTATCATGACAATAGCAGATACAAAGAACAATTGGGTCATACACATTCAACATCCGACCGCCACCACCTCCGACGACAAACACAACGCATAGATTTATCCTCACCCACGAATCACTCATAAATCTGTCACACTCAAAAAAATCATCCAATGATGATGAACCCAAAAATCCAAACCCAATTGATGAGGCGAAAAATGATCCGTTTTTAGGGGGTCATTTAAGCCCGAATCCGAATTTATTAGATCAAATATTGCCCTAAATCGTTCCTTTTGTGATTTTAGGTACTTTGGGAGTGAAATCTGGAAAAGGAAGCAATTCGGACGTTTTGGAGCATAAAAGTGAAGAAAACGCCAAAGTCTTAATTTTCCATGCTGGGAACAGTGCATGACGGCGTCAAGAGGAGTTTCCTGACGGCGTCAAGAGTAAAAGTCCATGACGACCCAGAAGAGTTTTGACGGCGTCATGAAGGTAGGGCGTCAAGAGTTAAAGTTGTGACGGCCTGGAAATGCAATGTTCTTGACAGCGTCAAATGTAGATCTAGGCAGTCTGAGGATTGTTTTGGCGGCGAGGTGACGGCGTCACCTATTTGGTCTTGACGCCGTCAGACCCCTTTTCCTATATATAGTTTTCTAATTTTTCACATTTAAAGAGAGAAGTTTTGGGAGAAACCCTAAGTACGATTTTGGTGTAACTTTACAGGTTTTTCAAGGGTTCCAACCCCTTGATACCTTGCATGATTAATCAAGATAAGTGTTCTTCAAATTCAATCAATATGTCTATGTGTTGGTTGTCTATATCATGTTCTTGTCTTAATTCTATCATGCTAGGCTAGATCTCTTTTGTGTTTGCTTAGATCTAATGAAACCTAGATATTGATTATGTGTTGATTACTTGTTTATTCTTGTCTTGGATGAATGATTTATATGTTAGGCTTAAGAAAACTGGCAGATCTCCAATTGGTAACATGCTTGAACGTCTTAAGAAACATGAACCAACGCGCATTAGGTCTTTATTGGTTGTATTTAATGCATGAGCCACTGTTTACAATCCCTATAGTTGTGCTGGGCATGGTGTAGGAGGAGATAAGAGCTCATAGAATTGGGGAGTTATGTGTGCCACCCCATGAATGGTATTAAGGAATACAATCCGTCATCCATGCAATTATAACAAGTAATTAACGTGTAAAAGATATTTAGGGAGTAGTGAAATCTAAGTAAACACATTTTCTCCAATTACTGCTCACAACTTTAGTATAAATTAGTTTACTTTCATTTCTAGTATTTTATTTTGATTGCATCTTAGTATTGAGTTAGTTGAATAGCAACTAATTCCGCCCACTCTTCCAAAACCCGAGATTTTAATTTGCTTTCTAAAAAAAATAAAAACACAAAAATAATCATCCCTCACCTTTAGAACTAGTATTTAGGCTTTCTAATCCTAGCGACACTATTCCTAAGCTGAACGATCAATCCCCCGGTACTTGTCACTATACTATACTACAACGATCAGGTACACTGCCTGGTGGGGGTTGTAAGCTTCTCGAGATCCCTCGAGAGGTAAAGCCTGTTGCGATTCCCACGCATCAAGTTTTTGGCGCCGCAGCCCGGGGAATAGTTATTGTTTAGGTTAGAATTTCTTTTTATTAGGTCTACTTGCTAGATTCCCTTCTAGTAAGATTTTTTTTTATTTTTTATTTTTTAGGTCTTCTTTAGTCTATCTTATTTCTTCGTGCCTTTGTTCGTAACTCTACACCACCTGCCATCATGGCCAATGACGAATCCCTTAACCTTAGGATCACTAGGAGTCGTAGTTCCACTCGAAACCTTGTCTTGCCTTATGCGGAACCCGAAAGGGAACTGCATAGATTGAGACAATATCACTCAACTTCTGAACCATCTAGCGTTGCCATCGATTTTGATGCACCTCTCTCTGAAGAAAATTCAGAAAATCATATCACAACCCCTAGCTCCCAACCCAACGACGACACTAGTACTCCCGCAACCCCCATTCCTAAGCGTCTCAAAGACTACTCCTCCCCAACCTCTCGTGGCTTCTCAAACGCCATTGTCTACCCAAACGAACACACCAACGAGGTCTTGCATGCAAACGATGTTTGGCTTGTCAAAAGTGTGTGTAAGTTTCGCGGACTAGACGAGGAAACTCCAATCCAACACATCAAGGACTTCCTGAAAATAGTAGACACCATCCATACGGATGGGGCTACTAGAAACACATCCCGATTGCGATTCTTTCCTTTCACCTTATATGAAAAAGCCCAAGAATGGTATGACAAACTCCCTTCCGAATCTATTTTCACATGGGAGCAACTCATATCCAAGTTCTGTGAGAAGTTCTTTCCACCTGGAAAAACCTCAGCATTTAGAGATAGGATCCTCCGTTTCCGGAAGGGGAAGGATGAACCCTTCCATAAATCGTGGACTAGATTCAAAGATTTAATAAGACAAGTTCCCCATCATGGCATTGAGCTTT
>JARVZY010006728.1:0-25532 GCA_030686995.1 Artemisia argyi | reverse complement strand
TGGTGTAACTATCAAAAATCTTCCCTGTGGGAATCCACCTAAGACAAACTATTTTAAAAACTTTCCCCGTAGGAATCCACCTAAGGTAAGATCTAGATGTAGTTTTCTTATCAGATGCAGCGGAAGTATCAGTCTTGGAAAAACTACATTCTTTAGATATCCACCTATTAGGTTTCTTAACCTCTTGCTTCTTATCAATGGGTTTGTTTTGATTTGGTGTCTTAGTGGATTGGGTCTTGACACTTGATTTGGAATTCTTTGTGTTGCATTCTACTTTCCTAGCATTCTTATTTGTGCCACTACTCTTAGATGCAAGCCAATCCCTAGTATTTTGTTGAAAGTTCCTAGGTAATGGTTTACTACTACTAGCGGTGCTTTGGAATCTTGTAGAATTCATCACACTAGGTTTTGCACCTAAAATTCCGTTTTTTCGATGTTGTGCCTTTTTTCTAGCTTCTTCTAGATGATGATTGAGGACCATGTCATTAGAACCAACAGACTCATTAACAGTTTTTGTTGTCTTATTTGGTGTACTATACTTAGAAGAGCCAGGTGAAATCACATTTTTGTTTCTTTCAGCAAACAAATTTTGTTTTTCAACAATCTTATCATTTTCACATTGTTGGGGCAAGGGTGTTGGAGTGACTGGTTTTGTCAAATTCTTTTTCTCATCGACTTTTGGAGCAAACCTTGAAATTGACATCTTTGGTTTTTGAACCGTGTTTGAAACATTTGGTTTCTCCGAAGTCGACGGTTTTGCAAACTTAGTTTCCTCACCCTTTCCTTTTTGACTTTCAAGCTGAGCCCTCAAAAGATCATTTTGCTCTTTCATGTTCTTTAAGGCACGCTCATACGACAATTTGTCATACTTGCATTCTTTCTTTTTTCGATCAAGTTGTTTAAAATATGACACATTTTCTTTTTCAAGCTTTATAAGAGCATTTTCATATTTTGAAACAATTTCGGAGGTCTCAGCTTTCAGTCTTTCATCGTCTTGAACAGAATACGTTTGTAAAACGATGGACATGATGTCAGTGGTCATAACAGCTTCGAAGAGAGAATCATTCAGGTTTTCCAAAACGTTTATGTTTTCACGAGTATCATTAGCTTCGTTTACCAGGGATTTGTGGTCCTTGACAAAGTCGGCCGTTTCTTTTAAGAAAGCTTGTTCAAAATGGATTACCCTCGCACTGATGTTATTCAGTGCGATAGTAATTTCGTTTTCAAAAACTTTTTTCTGCTCAATATGAAAACTGGAATGCCAGTTGTTAATATTGATTGTAGTTTTAGAAGCAACAATATTTTGAAGTTCTTGAATTCTCGTTTTAACGTCATCCAAAATTTCTCTAGCCTCACTTGTATTAAAAGTGTTGTTAGAAGACATTTGTTCCATTATTGAAAGAGATTTGGAAACAATTACTTTCTTAGAAAACATTTTTGAGAATGGTCGTTTTATGGAAAACACAGATGGTTCTTTTTGTGGAACAAAAGTAATTCCCGAAAGTTTGTTCAATTTGTTGTAATCAATGGGTTTCTAATCCTTTTGTTTCATTTTAATTATGCTCTCTTCGACATGTTCTATTGTTTGCACAGAATCCCGAACGACGGGAGGATCATGTTTAGTGTAAATCACATTACCATTATACAAAACATTCTGTTCTTGCTGAGCTTTCTTGAGATTACTGGGGGTGTTGTTACCAAGAACCACTTTATGTTTCGTATGGTAAACCGGATTAGTTTGATTTTAAATCATTTTCATTGTTTGACTTGACTGACCCGATTTAACCACTAATTCTTCTAAATGAGCAATCATGTGTTCTGACTCTACGATTTCGGCCAAAAGTTTGTCTTCTTTCTTTGCAAAGTCCTTTTTCAACTCATCCCTTTCTTTTTCAAGATTGGTATAAGCTATTTTTTGTTTAGAAAGTTGGTTTTGTAAATCAGAAATTTCCGCATTTAAAGATTTTATCTTTTTGAAAGAATTAACATCAAGTGTATCAAAATTGAGTTGCAATTGTTTTTCCCTTGAAACGGAATTTTGATAACCAGTTTCTAATTCAGACAATCTTTTGTTATGAAATTCAAAAGCTTTAATGTTTTCTTTGTAACTCTCAAGCTCAGCGGTCAATTTAACATTCGCGGCCTTAACATCGCGATTGACCTTTTTCACATTCTCAATTTCAATACGACAATTATTCAATAATGATTCAAACAAAGCACGTGTTTCCTCATCATTCTCAGCATGCTGTGAAACGAAGCCTCCATTATGATTCACATCTGGAGTTGCTGAAGGAGTATTGCTACTACTTGGCGTGTCCAGGTATGTATCATAAGTGGGTGCTAGCTTCTCAGAATGCTGTTCCTCATGAGGAGACATATCAAATATATCATTATTGTGATATGTGTTGAAATTTGATACCTCAGATGGTGCATTGGTGTCATAAACAGGAAGTGTATCAGAATCCGTGTCATACTTAGCTTCCTGAAGATTCGCCATGAATATGCAGTTTGCATCGATATCCTCTATATCTTCCATGTCATCCATAAGAGCCATAAAATCATTCTCCTCTGCGTTCAACTGAAACCCTGCCTCATTCTTTTGTGCCAACAGTAATGCTTTCTGCAAATACGCTGTGTCTTTCTTGTTCGGCTTAGTAGGACAGTTCCTTGCCATATGACCTACACCCTGACAGTTGAAACACTTTACCGGGTTACCCTGATTCACATTTCCCAAATTCCCAACTACTGGAGCTGCAACATTTCTATTCTGATTACCCATTGCCTGATTACCAACATTCTGACCCCTCTGATTTCCAACAAACTGACCCAACTGATTCCCTGCATGCTGACCATACTGATTTGTTGCATTCTGATTCCCTGCATTCAGCATATTCTGATTCCCCATGTTAATTCCAGTAGCATATCCTTGCTGATTCCCATAAACTCCAACCATTTGGCCTCCGTTGCCCATATTGAAACTCGGCTGAGCAATCTGCTTATTGCGAGTGTTCGATGAAATCCTTTGGTTGTTGTTTGTTGGTGTAGAATAGCGTCCTTGGAATGCCTTTGACAGAAAAGCAAACGCTTGGGTCAATGCTGCAGTAGCTTCATCATTTTCAGTGAATTCTGGTTCTTGGAATTGTTGGTATTGCTGTTGTGGAATAACATGTTGTTGTTGCTGTGGGTAGAACTGTTGTTGGTAGACCGGTGTTGGTTGTTGAATGTATGATGGTTACATGTAGTTGTGAGTGGAAGATGTTGATGATTGTTGTGTGTTCACTGGTAGCGGTGTTGGTGTAGTAGCAATTAATGCGAGAGGATCATGATTCTTTGCCAATCTTTCTTTCCTTACTTCATTAGCCTCAGCTTGGTTTTGCTTCAAAAAGTCATAGAGTTGATCATAATTCACCTTATGTAAATCCTTTGTTTGATTGACAATTGTAACATAACGACCCCATTCTTCTGGAAGGTTATTGATGGATTTGATGTTTGTTGCAATTGTTCGAGGTGTCAACTTGTTTCTGATTAACTCATTCATCAAAGTGCAAAACCTTGTGTAGTAAGATTCAATCTGTTCACCTTTAGTGGATGTAAAGTTCTCCCATTCAGTAAGAAGTTTGTTCTCAACGTCTTGTTGTCCAATCTCTGTTCCATGACAAATCCTTCTAACACGTTCCCACATAGCATAAGCAGTTTCACAGCTGTCGACCGTAGCAAAGATCTCCCGTGGTAATCCAAGTTGGATTAAATGCATTGCCATATCATCTGCGGCGATCTGCTTCTTATCTTCCTCTGTGTAATCTGCTTCTATTTGTTCACGCACGAATGGTTGAGTAGGAGGTGTTGTATTTGGATTACCTTCAATTTGAACTTGTCTTGGCTTGAATGGACCATTTGTAATGGAGTTGATCATTAATTTACCATCAGACTTTGTTTTGATGTAACGAAGCATGCGGCTTGTCCATGGGAGATATCCACATTTTTCAAGCATTGGAGGTCGGTTTTCCGCACCGGCAGCATGAATGTCTTGCTGAGTTGCCATTGATGAAGTGTAGATGAATAAAGTTGATTCTTGGATCGATTCAACGAAGTAGGAGTTGTGTTTAGTGTAAGTTGATGCAAGTTTTTATGGTGAAAATTTTGATCTAAAACCTTAAAACCTCAATAACTTCTTCTCGGAGCGTTTTTAGGCCTCGAAACTTCGCCTAAATCGATTTAGCGTGTCGTTCTCCTCTGTCTCACGGTCGTTTTGACAGCTGATTCGTCGAAAACGGAGTTACGGTTCAAAAGTTATGGCCGTTTGAAGTTTGGTTGTCAAAAAGTCAAAAAACTTACGCGTAAACCTTTAATCTTATGCGTAAACAGTAATCTTACGCGTAAAGATGAGACTTATGCATAGACTTCAAAGTTACGCGTAAAGTATGGTCTTATGCGTAAACTTTAGAGTTATGCGTAAGATATACCTTATGCGTAAGTTTTAATCTTATGCGTAAGGTTCAAAAGACCAAACAAATCTTTCAAACTTATCCAAGCTTGAAAGATATCCGAAGTCGAAGTATTCCACTAACTTATCCAAGCTAGGGAAGTACTGAGTCACCGATGCACGAAGAGAAGACCTTTGATGAAGTTATGCGTAGAACTCTGAAACTTACTCGTAGAAACTTATTCGTAGAAACTTACTCATAAGAACTTACTCGTAGAAACTTACTCGTAGAAACTTACTCGTAAGAAAAGGGTTTTGACTAAAAGTTACTCGTAGGAAAAGGGTTTTGACCTCAACTTACTCGTAGAAAGTACTGTAGACAGCTGTTTTATGTACTATACTCAAAATCTTACTCGTAAGATGTTCCAAACAGCCAAAAAATCCGATTTATTCAACAAAAAACACTTTTTCCACTTGATTCTTTTGATCAAATCTTTCCCAAAACACTTAGAATCACTAAAGCTTCAAGAAAAACAACAACTTTAACACTAAAACACTTAAAGATCAAGACTTTTTAAAGAAAAAGTGCACTTTTACAAGAAAAAATGCAACTTTTTAAGAAAAAACTTGAAAAATACGATTACCACACACTCCTAAATCATTGTTAGGCTCTGATACCACTTGTAGGACCTTAGATATATCAACTTTAATACAAATATAAGAACTAGATGAAGTAAAGATGGTGACTTGATGTTATGGATGTGTCGTGTATATATGAAAGAATAAGAGATGAAATAAGAGAGCTTTTATTAATAAACACACACACTTTCACACACAAGCACACCTTACAAATGAGAGGTAAGGTGCCTTATATAGTTAGAGAGAAAGGCATCATGGGCTTTCTAATGGACTTGTTGGGATTCCAGATTTGATGTGACAAAATAAATATAAGAATGAAACATGAAGGGCTAAAGATGACAAAGAGAGAAAGCTACAAAGAATAAAGATACAGGAAATATTCTATTATGAAGAAACGATTTTGATAATATTCTGTATTTTAGTTTTATTCTTATCTCTTTGTAAACCCTAATATCTCTCTATATAAAGAGATATAGGGTACAGGTTTTCATAAGTCTTTCACAATGTAGTCGACTAGAAAAGTGTGTGTGTGTGTTCTAGGGCATATGTCTTGTAAATGCCTAGAACTAGTTTGTGTTGTTCGAATCCTTCAAGGTCTGAGGTGTCTTAGATCCATGTTACAGTTAGGTAACACGTTATATTCTGATCAAATATAATTGGAGGTGATTGGGAAAAACCTTTGTGTCAATAACTTTGATTTATTCTTATTCCGCTGCATGTTATTATCATTGTTATTGTTGAACTCTAGTGCTCAAAATGGTCCAAGGAGTCTATCAAACTCCACAGGACTTGGGCTTGGGCTTGGGCTTGGGCTTGGACTTGGTTACATGGTTGGATAACAAGGCTTATGAAACATAGCACATGACATATTAGCTTGCCAAGTCCAAGGCCCATTGACTATTCTTATAACAAAAACTACGACACATTACAACGTTACAATAAATGAGAATAACCATCACTTTTTAATATAATTTTCAATGCTAACATATATATATATATATATATATATATATATATATATATATATATATATATATATATATAGGGTTAATGTGAGATCAAACTTAAAGTTGTAAAAATAAGATCTAGTCTAAACAACCACTAAAGCCATTTTATAAATAACCATATTAACAATAATACACAAAAAATAAAGTATTAATACGAATTAACATGTAGCAACTAATAACCAACTGATACATGAGTTTGGATTAGTGATACACAACTATAAATTTACATATCGAATCAAAGTGTATCACCTTAACCTGATACTTTACATGTCGAATCAAAGTGTATCACCTTAGTTTCGTCAATTTAAAAAAGAAAACCATCAAAACTTTAACAAGTTTAGTTGTACTCAATACAAAATTTAATTTTACTTTAACGAGAGTGTCAGTTGTCAAATTTTAGTTGGATCTTATTTTTACAACTTTAAGATTGATCTTATTTGATCTAGATTATATATATATATATATATATATATATATATATATATATATATATATATATATATATATATATATATATATATATATATATATATAGTTAGGATCAAATAGGAAGAATAATTAAAATAGGAAGGATAAGAAGTAATCACAACCACACATTCTAGATGCACCTACAAAAATGGATGCATCTTCATTCAAATTTTTCCTTCCATATAAAAATGTGTGGCTAGAATTACTTCTTACCCTTCTCATTTTAATTATTCTTCTTATTGGATCCTTACCCTATATATATAGGATTTGGTTCGATTGAGAAAGTTTTTAGATTAAGAAGTAACTAGCCATCTAATTTGCCATTTAAATTAGTTGTGAGGGTAAATAAGTAACTAGACAAGCAAAATTTTAATTTAATATTCATTAAAAACTCCTACAAGTTTGCCATTCAAAATTCGAACTTGATGAGATGCTACTCGAATGGTACTTTTTCTTTTCCAGTAATTCTAGTTTTCTTCTTAAAGTTCACACATTAATTTTTTTTTTCTTTGTTTAATCAATCTTTATTTCTTCTATCTATATTAGATTATCTATGAAATAACTTTGTAGCATCATGATGATTCAGAATGAATCAAAGATCGATTCACGATCGCAGTCCATATTATTATACTATTTTTTATTGAATCATATATAAATGTGAATCGCCGAATTGATTAATTAATGAATATCAATTTGAAAACCATATTATTATACTTTTTTTTATTGAATCATATATAAATGTGAATCATCGAATTGATGAATCAATGAATATTAAATCAAATTGAATCACTAACAAATTGTAATAGTGAATCGCTATATCATTGGATAGTGAATCATTAATAAACTATGTTAGTCTTTTAATTTTGAATCCTATAGGAATAGGTGAATAAAAAATGTTAACGCTTTAACTCAATCATGTAAGCATCAGTATATACAAATGAGTGAAGATCGTAAAAGTCCGATGACAATTGTCATACAATAAAGTGGTTGGTTTCTTTTCTTATTTTTATATTTCGGATCATATCAAGGTGAATGAATTGAAATGAGATTAATAAACATCGTAATTAGGATTTGTGAATCATGATCATATTAGTGAATCGTTAGTGTTGTACTTTGAATCACCTATGGATTAATGAATCAACATTAAACTAGTGTTTTATTAACATAATAACTGAATATTAATATACTAATGTTTCAATATTTAAAAAATACTAATTTATTAATCATTGGATTTTAGTATACTAATGATTCAATATGTAGGCCACTATAATATTTCATGTTATTAGCTTCTTTTAACCATGAATAAAAAATCATAAACAATGTAGTACGCAGATCGAAGAGTGGAGATGGGATTAAAAATATGTTGATCCGTCATTTTGACATCCGAACATGATGGATTTTGATATTTAAATTTGAAAGGAAAAAGTATGCACACAATTATGGTAGTTTAATATGAAAGAGAATAGAAATTTGTAAATACCCATCTTACCCTTTAGTTGGTTAAATGAGATCAATGATCAAGATTACTTCTCATTCTTCTCAATCTAAAAACCTTCTCAATCGATCCGGTTTCTATATATACTAGACGAGTACCCGTGCATAGCAACGGGATTTTATAGCGACAGATAGTTTATTAATAAAAAAAATTTATAGGTTATAAATGAAAAATAATAAAAGTTTGAAGATTTGGGAATTAAACATAATGTTTTGAAACCCGGTTCCACCCGGGTGGTTCAACCGGTTAAACCGTTCCGGTCGAAAAATTGGTCAATTTAAACCGGGTCAACTTGCTAGGTTGGGTCGAAAATGGGTCAAATTAAACCGGCTCAACCCGGCGGGTTTGAAGCGTCCCGGGTCAACCCGGTTTGTGATTTGTATTAATTGTTTTAATTGGTTATAAATGAAAAATAATAAAAGTTTGAAGATTTGGGAATTAAACCTAATGTTTTGAAACCCGGTTCGACACGGGTCGTTCAACCAGTTGAACCGTTCCAGTCGAAAATTTGGTCGATTTAAACCGGGTCAACATGCTAGGTTAGATAAAAAAAAAACAGGTCAAATTAAACCGGTTCAACCCGTCGGGTTTGAAGCGTCCCGGGTCAACCCGGTTTGTGATTTGTATTAATTGTTTTAATTGGTTGTACAATGTGTATAAATAATTGTACTTTTAAATAATGGGGTGTTTTAATAAAAGTATTAATTACATTTCATAATTTCCTTTAATAAGTTTTTTCAACATTTCACATTCCTTGACTTTTCACTTTTCCACTTTGACCATTTTTGCTTTATAGGTAGTATAGATATATATATATATATATATATATATATATATATATATATATATATATATATATATATATATATATACATATACATATACATATATATATATATATATGCATATATATATATATATATACATATATATATATATATATACATATATATATATATATATACATATATATATATATATATATATATATATATATATAGACACATATATACATATATATGTATATATAAAGTTACATAAAAATAAAAACCTAAATGTTCATCAACTTCTTGGAATTTAAAACATTACATAAACATAACGTAAACAAACACATTCAATTGTAATCCGGGTGATCCCAGGTTTGAGAGTTGTTTGAGTCATAAGCATCGTCGTACGCAGAGTAGTTAGCAAACTTCTCTGCTTCTAACTGTGATTCCAACCTGCTTAACTCCTGCTCCTTGTCAGAGTTCCAGCTGCCACATTTTTCTCAAAACTTAGCTGAAAGTGATCCAGATGAAGTTGTTGTTGTTGCTCAACAACTCTTGGTGCATCAGATGAAGTTAATGCACCTAGCATATTGGTGCATCAGCTTCCACATTTTCCTCAAAACTCCAATGTATCTTGTTGGAGATGTGGGCATGTATCTGATTCACACAAGACCACAATGTCTCGGCAACGACAACATCTTTACGATATTCATCGTACAGAAACTGATCTATCACAGCTTTGCGTTCTTTCGATATGTCATTGAATTCAACGTATCCTTCTCTCAAACGTCTTTTGAGTGCCTTTGCGAGCTCAAACTTTTTAATCACTTCGACAATAGCCTCTTAGCGTTCGTTGTCGTCTTTGTCAGCTTGTTTTTGGATATACTTTTGAAATTGTTTGACGGTATGAGGGAGTTTGCAAGCTATATATTTGTTGTTTGAGGTTGATATATAGAAGTGTTGGAAGTGTGTGTGATTTGTTAAAATTTGGGGTCATCTAAATACACCAATATAATTAGCAAATCATTGACTTGCATTGATTAATGACTACTTAATTAATGAGGCAAAACAAAGAAAGTGAAAATACATCTCATTCAATGTATATGAGAACCCGTGACTATTCTTAGTTACTTCTTTATTTATTTCTTTTTTTCATTCTTTTATCATATTGACTTTTTGGTTTTTTTCATTTTTTTTATCATATTGTTATTTTATTACCTTTGTGTTGTATGCTTTTTTTAAGGTTCATGTTTTTTGTCGGAGATAGTGCGTGTACGAGCTTTTTCTTTTTCTTTTTATTTTTATTTTTTTTATTTTTTATTGTTATATACATACATGGCAAAATTTCATATATATCCCTCACAAAGTGAATAATTGCATATATAATTATTTTTATATAAGTGAACAAGTAAAACAATATTTATTGAAAATAAATAATTAAAAATACAAAATAAAGAATGTTACATAATTATTTTGTTAGGTCAATATTTTCTGAAATGCGATAATAATATTCGAGAAACACATCTTGACGGCTAACATATGTGTCCTCCTATCCAGATGCATTCCCAGTTTTATATGTAATCCAAAGTAGATGAGTTAATGGTAATAGACAACCTTCGTGTAGTGTCGCTTTGATATAATGGTTACCATTTACATGAACAATCACAATTGCCTCATGTGGTTCCGATTGTGGTGAACTCGACCAAAGCGGAAAACTCGTAGTGCAGCCTCCGACATTTTCTCCATGAGTTAGACTTATAACAACTCTTTTATATGCTGAGGCAATAACCAAACCCGTGTTTGGCATTTCCATCCACTTTCCAGCTTTTTTTACGGTCTCATAAATTTTTTTATAACCTATCGTTCAAAATATATACAGTAAAACCTCTATAAATTATTAGTGTCAGGACCGCGATATTTTATTAATTTAGCGAGATATTATTATATTGATAAATTAATAATTTATTAATTTAAAGAGATTTTACATATAACTTTAAAACTTTTAAGTCCAATATACTAGTTACATTGTATACTAGTTAAGATGAAAACAAAATTAGAAAAGCAAGCTCCAATTAATGTTTTATGAATTCATATTCACAAATTAATTGAATTTGTTAAGTTCATTGTTTTTTAATAAGTAAAAAGTTAGTTTCGTTGTTACAAGTTTCAATTACGTATGGCCTTAATTGAATTGATTGAATTTGTACAAGTTCCAATTGGTATGGTCTTTATATATATGGAATTTTTTCATTAATTATTAATTTATAGTTTTGTTGGGACCAATATATATACACTGAGATTTCAAAAAAATTATTATCTTATTATTTTATTGCTTGAGGTCCAAATTTGTACTGGTCCCAAGTTGGAACCAGACAAATTATTAATTTTATCGAGGTTATTAATTTATCGAGTATTAATTTATAGAGGTTTTACTGTACTTGTATTTCTGTTGGTTGAAATCTAACTCCTGCACCAAATCAGACGGAATACGACGCCACTGATCTTGAGGGAGACCGAGAGTGACAGCGACAGATCAAAATCCGCAACGCATTCCGGAACGCGTTTCATGGACGATTGGCTCACATATGAACTATGTCTCGGAGGTTCCTGGTTTAAGTCCAGGAACACATCACGTGCACGTGTTTCATAGTTCAAGCATGAACTATGTCTTGGTGTTGACACATTATCATTATTTCGCGCCTGTATTATTCACAATATGATGCCTCTCCATATTTCGTGCAGGAGAATGATTATGTTTTTCACATATCACACTCATCAACCAACCATCATGCATACTTGAATACTTCCTACCAACTGGAATGGACAATTAATCATTTTAGTAGCAGATTTTTTACTTGTTTCTTTCGGTTTATATTCACCACCACGATCACACATAAGCGTGACTTCATAGAAAAAACCACTTTCGTTCGTGTATGATTTTTGAGTTACAATAACGTAACCAAGAGAGCGTGCTTTAGAGGTTGTGGATTCAAGTTTCGTTCGAAACATGTGAGATAAGTGGTGTAGTAAAAATTTGCATTAAAAAAAAATTATTTTATCATTTAATAACACATAATGAGTAACAAATATTACACTATGTTGAGATGGCAATAAACACTAATTAAAAGTTAAAAAAGGAAATCAACTCAAAGAGAAAAAATAAAACGTTAAAGAAAACAAATGAATATAATTAATGCATAAAATAATAATTAAAAATAAAATAAATATCTTTATGAGGCCTACTACCACATTTAAGAGACTATGAGTGCTATTTAATCACATATTCATGTTTTGCAAATTACGAGTATAAAAAGTAGCACAGTTTTTAATGTTTAAAAATTCTTTGGTGTATTTAGTAGTACTCTAAAATTTAAGTGGTTATCTTTAGTCAAATTAGGTTTTTTTTTTTTTTTTTTTTTGAAGAACGATAATATTATCGTTTACAACCAAAAGCTCCTTCCTTGGTCAAATTCAAAAGCAACGGTCGGGAAAAAAATGGCGTTGCATGAATGAGATGGCGCGAAGGTCGGTACGGTGCGCCGTTCACATTTCTCGTGCCGTTCTTTGGCACCAACCAATGGCACAACCATACCTCCCACTCTTAGTCGGAGAAGGCGGCTTTTTGACTTAAATGTACATAGTAGATTCAAATGTATCCGGTTTAACCCGGGTACCTCATGACCGTTTTCAATCCTTCTTTAATCACCACAAATGTGTATACGTAGCTAGTGGGGTTTAAAGTTTATACCATTGATCTCTTGTAAGAAACTCAATTGTCATCTAGACCGCCTAAGAAACTCAATTGTCTTACAACTAGACCGTTTGGCGGTGACTTGTTTCAATTCCACTTATTCTTTTTGGAATATGCCTAAGATTAATGACTTAATTTTTCATTTAACTTCATTAAATCTGTATTCAGTTCCTACATTTTTCACTCATTTATGACTAATGAACACAAAGAAAACCTTCATAAAAAAACACAACATAATTATTCTTTCTTTTTTTTTTTTTTTCTTTTCAGATTTGTCGAGAGGAAGGATCCAAATGCCCAAAGCGTCATCAATCATGAGGAAGGGACCATGGTCCAGTGGTTCAATGAAGGACTGACAACAGAAGAAAAAATGAGGTAGGATAATAACTTATAGTGGTGTCCAAGGATGTTATATGTTACATCAATCTAGTGCAACAGCAAAACTGCACTCCAAATAGCGAGTCTTTTTGTATTCATTTACATATATACTAGTACTGAATCTTTAGCCGACTGAATTTCACGTGTGCAGACGCAGTTCCTGGTTTTGAGTTCCTTGTTAAGTCTAATGTCACAACATATTTTGTCAGAGTTCCAATTTTTACCAGTTAAATTTTTTTATTTTTTTCAATTTTAGTACTTACGAGTTTGGTACCCGCGCGTTGCTGCGGAATTTTTTTGTTGCCGTTAGCTACTTAACGTGAAGTTAGTTACCTAGTTATGATTTTGCAATTGATGTATAACATGAAGGACCATTTATGTAAATTATTTGAGGACTAAATTTGCAATGAACCACTGAGATGAAAGACAAAGTGCGTACAATTTTTTTTTTAAATGTTAAAGATAACGATCGTTAGTTAACAGCCGTTAAATAACTAACGACCGTTAATACTAAAAAAATAATAAAAGAAAAAAAAATACTGTAGCAAGCACAGTGCTTGCTACAGTAACCTCTTACCTTTTAGTATATACTAGTTAGGTAGCCCGCGCGTTGCGGCGGGTGTGTTTTGTGTTTTGTATTTTGTGGGTTGTACGGTGTAATTAATAATTTTGTTATTTGAAGTATGCATATGTTTACTTGGAAGCATAATTTGTTTATGTTTACGGATTTTTTTTTTTTTTTTTTCCTTCTTGTTCGGTATTTTAAAATATACAAATTTGTATAAGAATTTTTTTTGTAAGTGTATTATTTTTTGTGTTTTTTTATTTTTATTTTTTTTAGAAAACAAATTTTCATTAGGAAATTTATGTAAAAAAAAAAAAAAAAAAAAAAAAAAAAAAAAAAAAAAAAAACAAAACTGCAGCGAGTACTGTAGCGAGCACTGTAGCAGCTACAGTGCTTGCTACAGGAATTGTTTCTACCTTTTAGTATATATAGTAACTAGTTTTATAAACCCGCACGTTGTTGCGGGAATGCGGTGTTACCGAAAGATTTTTTTTTTTTTTTTTTTTTAATTACTGTAGTGGCTACAGTGATGTACAACTCGCGATGCTTAACGTACATCTTGCGATGCAGAAAAAAAATTACTGTACAAAGCACTGTAGTTGCTACAGTGCTCGGCTCTATTTTCCTCCCCCTCTTTAGTATATACGAGGTGGATCACCCGCGCGTTGCCGCGGGATGTTTTGCCAAAGAAGTAGTTTAAAAAAAAATAATAATAAAAAAATAACGGATGAACAGTAAAATGTACAGTAACTTAACGACCGTTAGTTACTGTACATTTTACTGTACACTCACTCACAAAATACTGTAGCATAACAGTATTTGCTAAAAAGTAATTGGGGGAAAGCCCGCTTATTAGTATATTGTTATAATATAATATAATATTTATTTTCACTTTACTCCAGAGTATGAAGATAGTATATCCGGGTTTTGTATTTAAATGACACTTATGACATACCAAAGTTCTTAACTTCAGAATACATGATAATGAGTAATGACCAACACAAAGTCACAAAAACTAATATATATCCATTGCAATCAAATTGAAAACCTTTTGATATATGCGAAATGATATGATTAGTACAATTCACATTTCATTTTCATATTTCACGTAAAATAAGACACTGTTCTTAAGCTTACACTCATCATCTGTAAATCAGGTGCAGATACATCCAAGGGGAAAATGTAAAATCAATATAAAATTATAAATAGCTTACACTCTGCAAAAATAATACAAATAGCTTACATGCTTGCATTGCTAATACCATAACTTATCGAGAGAGACGTGTTCTTACAAAGAATCATTTAAACATGTATGTTACCAAGGCACATTCGTACAACTTTATATTTTAACACTTTTAACTATCAGTAGGACGTGTGTAAAATTAATGGGACACTTGTGGAGCTTGGCTCAGAATGGTACACTATTTAGAAATAGAATGAAGAACATGTAGCAAGGGCCACTCAAAATGTATAGAGGCTTTGTTTGATTACCTCTGTTTACTCCGTCTATAGGCCAAAGTTGCACATCTGCACAAATTCCATTTCACTATCGACATATTTAGTCCATAGGTTCTTGAATTGGTTCATAGCAATATCGAGCCATGGTTTCATATCCCCATTGAAATGAATGACAGCAGCTTTATTAATCTCATCCATGCTTATACTCGGGTTGTATCCGAGTCCAAGAACATGCCATGCTTTGTCCAATGATTTTGTTGCCGAGTAGAAGGTCATCAGTCCAGGTGGGAGCGTCCCTACTTTCCACAAAGTCTGATCCTCGTTCTGATGCAAGATTGATTAAATATCAGTTCATATTGAGTTATTAACCAACTTTTATTTAAACGTGTTCAAAAATAATATTCTACTGTATCTTTTTAATCGTCGCTAAACATGTCTTAATGTTCCATTAGAATAAGTAAAGATGTAACAGGGTGCTTAAAAAACAGAACACTGATATAGGAAAGTGGAAAGTGCAAATCGTGGGTGACTTCCGTTAACATATAATTATTTCAACAATTACATACATAGATTGTGACCGCTGTTTGATATTTAAAAACCAATTAACATATGTTAGGACAAAAGAAAAAGACAAATACAGCTAATTTGTTTTCGAAAACCGAGAGCGTGTCAAAAGTTTTACTACTAATTGAAATATATAATGGAGTAGCGTAATGAAAAAGAAGACGCACCAGATCTTGCCAGTAATGGTACTGATCGGTTAATCTTTCACGCCTCCAAGCATCAAGATCGAATATATTCATGCCAAAAGCCCATGCACAAGCCTTAGGATTGAATTTATCCTTAATAGCAGGGTGGGAAAAATTCAAATACTGAGCATAACGATGAAAGGATCCAAAACACGTCTCAACTGCCCCGTTAACCTTGCCATCTAAGTCAACTCTCCACAGTGCCGTCAAATCTTTCTGAACGACAACATCGTCATCTAAGAACAATATTTTATGCAGCTTTGGATACATCTCTGGCAAGTAAAACTTAAGGTGATTCAACATTGACAAATGCTTTGTGTTCTCAGATTTCGTGTTTTGCGCATCTGTGGTCTCGTTTTCTGCCTTGTTGTCCAAGTAAAGCTTCTGTAACTTTGCAGACTCAAGTTGTCTGAGCACAGGGACATAAGTGGAATTCAAGAAAGTAAATTCTTCAACCGCTTTCACTTCAACAAACGCACCTCCTCCCACTGGCCTCATTTTAAACCAAACCTTCATCGCTGCAAGATGCATCTTATCTGTAACAACATGGAAAACATGTTTCCATGGCTCTTCAGCGTTCTTTACAGCCGAGTTCACCACAACAGACACAGCAATCACGTTATCAGAAAATATCGCGTAATGGTACAAAGAAGGGTCCTCAAACTCAGGCTTAGGCTTCTCATCTCTATATTTTTCTGGACTCGCAATCCGTTCACCCATTAGACGCATGGCAAGACAATGCAAACTTTTTGGAGTTGATTTAGCAGCAATTAAGCTAGCAAAAGCCCCGTTCTTCTTAGCTTTAATTAGCAACTCATTAACTGCAAATATCGTGTCTTTCAACTTCTGAATTTTGAGCTGATTATCGTAAGATTCCTTATTTTCAGCAATCAGCAGCCTAGCAACTTTAATCTTATCCTTAACCTCTTTCTCAAACTGCTTCAACACTTCCTCGTCCACAGGCCCATCAGACTCAAACAATGTACTACGATATGTCGGCTTCAGACCCAAACCGGAAAAGTTTTGTGCCATGTCATCAAACGTCCTAAGCTGCTTGGATATCTCGAGCTTAAGCTTTCTTGCGTAAGAAGCGTATGCATTCACAAGCACGATATGATCACTTGCTTGCTTATGTATCAAGTCTAACCTAGTCTTCAAAGGATCCGACTTCAAAGCAAGAAATGTTCTGTGCACATACGCTCTCCCCGTTGTTTGTAGTTCCTGTTACAAATATTATAGCAACAAAACACTTCAGTCCTTAAATCCTTTTCTCCCAATCAACATATAATATCCAATATTTTGAGTTCGCTTCATATATAGTTCAATTTCAATGTAAAAACACTAACCAAAATTAGTTTTGCATAGGGTTGTGCAGGGGCGGACCCAGAACACTAAGTCATTATGTGCACAAATTAATTAACACAAGTATTTACATGGCACAAAATTATGGGACCAGGTTCATTTTGAAGAAATCGAGATTTTTAACGAAATTCACACTGCACGACAAAATTCCATCGGTTCCGTGCACCCCCGGAACCCCCCTAGGTCCACCCATGGTTGTGCATAACTTGATGCAAGCTGTACAAACCAATACAAAACAAGACAAGATCATAAACTATTCACTAGTCAATATGTCTGAGTTGAGTTCTCGAAAACAAACGGGCACTATACGAAATTCCATAAGGTCTTGCAGAGCTGGACACTAGTAATTTGTGATCTAACTAACTAGTATTATCAATCAATAAGGTAACAACTAAACGGCTCAATAACCAATTAAGTATACAATTACATATTACAATATCAAATACTAGATTGATAGACAGTAGAAGTAAAGACAGTATTACTTACAGAGTTGTGATCAGATAGATGAGCAGGATTGGAAGAAAAGAGTACAGAAGCAGTAGCGAAAAACAGAAGAGTAAACATAGCTGACACAAATATCCTGTAAGAAAAGAAGCTCCGTACGGCTGACGAAAACGCCGATCCGCCTCTACGTCCTACCACCGCCATTCCCCCGCCAAAAACTAACTAGCAGCAATAGGACTTTATTGAATTGAATTGTCAAATAAATGTAAAAGTGTTGTAGTGGAAGTACTGTTAGGAAGGTGTGAGTGTGTGAAAGGAGTAGTAGTCAGTAGTAGTATGATGAGATCTGATCTGATATGAAAAAGGGGTCAGGGGTTGAAGATGTAAATATTTGGGGAAGAACGTGCTTATGGATCATCCCGCGTCGGTGTGACTTTTTTTCCTGTTTTTTCACTACTTGTTTATTCAATAAAATTTTACTAAGGGAATTGATTTGCACACTCAAACTTTTGATTGGGACACTCCACTGTGTGCATGGGATACTTGTACAAGGTTCACAGCATGCTTTAACTGTCTGTACAGTTGAGTGTCCCAATCACAAAGTTAAGTGTGCAAATCATCTCCCTAAAAAATAGGTGCAAATCAAGTACTCCACTAGCATTTTTCATTTTCACTACGTTTAATGTCTTACATATGAAAATATCTTCTTAAAGCATATGGCAATGCAGTGGCTTAAACTAAATTGTCACCTGTGTATCGCATTAGTTTTTCATTTTTCACTTGCATCTCACTTACATATTAAAAAACACTCTCTTTAGAGCGTCAGATGTGGTAGCTCAAGCCTTTTCGCCATCTCACCGTCACATCAGTATTTCACATTTCACATTCACACATCAAAATACCTTTCAGTAATGGCTCAAACTATTTTTAGTTTTTGACACCCACTATTTAATTTTATTTTTTCAAACCTAACTATTTTTCATTTATCAAAATAAAATATAAATTACATACAAAAAAAATATAAATAGAAAATAACAAATAAATTATAAAAATAAAAAATAAAAAATCTACACACACCAAATATCTCGTATTGAAAAAGTAGCAGTTCGTGCAGTCAATCCCCCCGGGCCCAAATAACTCAATTTTCTCCCATGAACTATTTGTGTCAACGGATTAGTTCAATCCAAAACTTGAGATAATGGGTGTAAACGGAAAAAAACTTTATAAGTATCTGTTAATGGAGTTGAATTTACCAAGTTCTGAGGAGTTGGTGTCCAGTTATGCTTAAGTCATGCATATGTATTTCCTCGAGCCTTCTCACTACACACACCATAAATTAAACATTAGTAAAAAATTTAACAAAAAGTCAACTCATTCTCTTCCATTTCACGTTGCGCGCACATACTAAAACGCATATATATACACACACAATAACGCCGTTTGGCTTGACACGTCAGAATGGCGTCGGGCTATGCTACTACATTGTTCGCTGATTGATGTTAAACCGTCAACCTAAACTGACCAGGTGATGGTCAACAAGGTCAAACAGCCTAGAGTCAATGCTCCGCGGAAGTATAGTGTTTCCCCGGGTCGTTATGTCCCGACGAGGTGTGGATGGTTAACAAACGGTTTCGTGATCGGGTGAATTTGGATGGAAAGGGGTTTGAGATTGATTGAACTAAGGAATCTACAATGAAATAGCTTAAACAAGCTATAAAGATGATTACGTGAAAGTTAGATACCTAAAAACGCTTGAAATCTAAAAACGCGTACGTTTACGTTTTAAATAACGCGAACGTACAAAATAAAACGTAAAAACTGAAATCTGAAAACCCCCAGGGGGTGAAATTGACTTTTTTACAAACTTAAAGGTAAAAGAAAACTTTTAGAAAAAGAAAATTAATTTTTACACTAATTAATTATTTAATATTAATTAAATACTATTTATTACTTATTATTAATATTTAAAATACTTAAATATAATACAATATTAAGTAAATACTAAAAAGGTGAAAATAAAATTTCTAAAATTATAAAATAACTAAAAATAAGTTTTAAAATTAAAAATAAGTATTTTTGTCTTTTTGTGACTTTTATATTAATTAATTACTAATTAAACATTAATTACCTAATTAAACTATTTTAAATTAAGAAAAATAGTAAATGAACAGTAAAAATTCTAATAAAATTTCTAAAAATGTTTTATAACATATAAAAGCTATAAAAAATATAAAAACTAGGTTTCACTTAATAAAAACTAATTATGCTATTTTAAACTAATTATTAATTAAAAATTAATAAAACTAAGATTAATTCTAATAAATACTAAATGATAAAATAAAAATCTGAGAAAATTATTAAAATTACTTTAACTTAAAAGGAAATTAATAAAAATATAAAAAAGCTAAGTGCTTAACAAAAATATAAAAATGAAAATTAAAATTTAAATAAAATTAAATAGAAACTATCACTTAAAATTAACTTGACTTTTCTGGATTTTTCTTTTAGAAAACTAATTTTCAACTAAAAACATGAACTTTTTGTAAAAACAAGTTTTGTGGAAATCAAAAATAAGCAAAACACAAGCTTATTAATGTGACAGTTGACTTTGGTCAACTGTCAAAGGAAATAAGCTAGAATGGCTTAAGTGGGACCCACAATGGGTAAATTCTGATCTAAATAAGTTTTGTGAACAAGAATAAGCCAGAGGAATCACATGGAGTCCACAGAATAAGCAATAAGATCAAAATAAGCACATTGAAACTTGTTTTGAAACTGAAAATGGGGACAGAATTGAATGCCAAATTCAGGTGGGGTCCACAGGGTTATAGGTCAAACCAAGGGTCAAAGGAGGAACAAATTTGAAGGGTTTTGGACCACTGAGGTGGGCTGCAGCCACCCATAAAGATGGCTGTGTGGTGGTGAGGGTTGTGCAGCAGGGCAGATGCTTGCCCTGCAAGTGTGTTTGGGGCAAAGTGGGGCCCAGCAGAAAAATCACAAAAATAACATGAATATGGGACTCAATAGCTGAGGTGGGGGGTTACTACATGTAAAAGTTTCATGGCCTAAACCCTAGCACATAAATCACAACAATTCCTGGGAAAATTGGATTTTTGCACAAAGCTGAAACTTGACTTTTTGAAATATGAGCAATATTTGACTTTTATGGATTTTGATTGATCATTTGATGCTTCTAAGTGACTAATACAAGTTTATTAAACCTAATGGAAACTAAATAAAACAACCTAAGCTAATTTCACATTGAAATCAAGGGTTTGGAACACCCCACAGTCCAACAGTGGACTGTCATGGATGTTGGGTGGGGATTTTGACTTTAGCTTATGGAAACCTGGATTTTTGACCTTCTTGCTATTGACTCCTGTTTTAATGCTATAACTAAGCTATATATACCTAATGAACCATGTATCAACAATAAATAACAACAAAAATAACTAAGAGATCAGTGAAACACACTGATCCAAACACCCCCTTAATGTAGCTGATTTCAATTTCTGTGAAGCAACTACCTAATTTGAGCTATGAAATCTTGGTTTTAACTAGTAATTTGATGCATTAGATTCATTCAAACCTAGAAACTCAGGTATGAACAATCATAATTAACTAAGTCCACAATTCACAATTTATACCAATATTGAGACAGTTGGTTTGAAATGTGATCCAAATGATACATGACAGTTTCCTAATTATCAAATTAACTCAAATAAGCTGCAAGCATTACAAATAAGCAAAGATAAGCAGGTTCTGAGCAGTGCTACAGTATAAAACAAGGAAAGGAAAGATTGGCTCACAACTTGATCCTGTGAACTCCAAACCAAGAACCAAGTATCTAGACCTGTCCTAAAACCTCCCTGAGGTACTAAACCTTTGAAATCCAAGATCACTTTTAATCCCTTCTTCAATTCATCTATAAACTGAATCTCCCATTTATGCACTATTTTCCATGATTCTTGATCAACTGAGCCACAATAATTTATTCAACTTTAAAAACTTTTAAAAACCTTTAACTGAGCTTAATACACTTAAACAAGCAGAATTCAACAATTTTTAACAATGTAAAACTACTTGAGAATTTTCAAAGTAAAATGGTGAAAAACTAAAATCCACTGAAATAACTGAAATTAAGGATACAATGAGTTTCAAAACTACTTTTGAAATTACTTACTACATTATATTTAAACTAAAAATTACATTTGAAAAGAAAATGGACATAAGATAAAAGTTACACTAATACTACTCACACTGCTTGCTTCCTTTCTCTTTTCTTGACTTATAGAGTCCCTGGAAGTATCTTTTTTCTTTCCCACTTGTTTTGGACCATTGGATTAGCTTGAAGCAATCTTGACCTTTGAACATAATTTTGGCGGGAACAGTGGGTTTGGCAGGTGATGTGTGGGAATCGCAATAGGCTTTACCTCTCGAGGGATCTCGAGAAGCTTACAACCCCCACCAGGCAGTGTACCTGATCGTTGTAGTATAGTATAGTGACAAGTACCGGGGGATTGATCGTTCAGCTTAGGAATAGTGTCGCTAGGATTAGAAAGCCTAAATACTAGTTCTAAAGGTGAGGGATGATTATTTTTGTATTTTTATATTTTTATGAAAGCAAGTAAAATCTCGGGGTTTGAAGGATTTGGGCGAAATTAGTTGCTAATCAACTAACCCAATACTAAGATGCAATCAAAATAAAATACTAAAAACGAAAATAAACTAATTAAACTAAAGTTGTGAGCAGTAATTGGAGAAAATGTGTTTACTTAGATTTCACTACTCCCTAGACATCTTTTACACGTTAATTACTTGTTATAATTGCATGGATGACGGATCGTATTCCTTAATACCATTCATGGGGTGGCACACATAACTCCCCAATTCTATGAGCTCTTATCTCCTCCTACACCATGCCCAGCACAACTATAGGGATTGTAAACAGTGGCTCATGCATTAAATACAACCAATAAAGACCTAGTGCGCCTCGGTTCATGTTTCTTAAGACGTTCAAGCATGTTACCATTTGGAGATCTGCCAGTTTTCTTAAGCCTAACATATAAATCATTCATCCAAGACAAGAATAAACAAGTAATCAACACATAATCAATATCTAGGTTTCATTAGATCTAAGCAAACACAAGATAGATCTAGCCTAGCATGATGGAATTAAGACAAGAACAAGATATAGACAACCAATACATAGATATATTGATTGAATTAGAAGAACACTTATCTTGATTAATCATGCAAGGTATCAAGGGGTTGGAACCCTTGAAAAACCTGTAAAGTTACACCAAAATCGTACTTAGGGTTTCTCCCAAAACTTCTCTCTTTTAATGTGTGAAAATTAGAAAACTATATATAGAAAAACAGGTACGACGGCGTCAAGACAAACAATGTGACGCCGTCACCTCGCCGCCAAAACTCTCCTCGGACTGCCTAGATCCACTTCTGACGCCGTCAAGACTTAAATACTTCCAGGCCGTCACGACTCTTTTACTCTTGACGCCCTTCCTACGTGACGCCGTCAAATCTGTTCTGGGTCGTCATGGAAATTCATGAGATTTGCTCTTGACGCCGTCAAGGTTTTGCTCTTGACGCCGTCACCTACTGTTCCCAGTTTGGAAAATTAAGACTTTGGCGTTTTCTTCACTTTTATGCTCCAAAAACGTCCGAATTGCTTCCTTTTCCAGATTTCTCTCCCAAAGTACCTAAAATCACAAAAGGAACGATTTAGGGCAATATTTGATCAAATAAATTTGGATTCGGGCTTAAATGACCCCCTAAAAGTGGTTCATTTTTCGCCTCATCAGCAGGTTCTGTGATTGCTTGGAGTAATATTAGGATCATTAATTGGTCTTGGAGGTTTGTGTAAGTTGGGGAGACAAGGATTGGTGGAGTTGAGGTGGGGGAATGGGTGAGGTGACTTGCTGGTTTGGGTTTGCAGTCCAAGTGGTGAGGGTGGAGTTGGTCAACGAATGGTTTGACCCTTTGAAATTTTAAACGGGGTGTTATTGTTTGTGTTGGTGGGCTAGCCGGCTGGGAGATATAAGGTGGGCTAGGGAGTGGGCTTAGTGGGCTGTGGATTGGAGATATAAGGTGGTAAGGGCTTGGCAGGTTTGGTTTTTGGGTAATAATATTTCAAGGGTCCATTTGGTAAAGTGTATAATCACAAGGACCAATATTGTAAAAGCTGAAAAGTGAGGGGCTGAAAATGTCAATCTTCCAAAGTGCTCGCAAGTACCAATATTGCCAATCACCAATATCCAAGAACCATTTTTTTTCATTTTTCACTTTTAAAATTCCCGGGGGCCATTTTTGTAAAATTCCAAACTACGGGGACCAAAAATGTAAATTTCTCAAACTTTCATCCCAAGTCTAAAATTGATATTTGTGATTTCCCCAAGGACCAAAATTGATTTTTCTTTCAAAATTATCCCACCAGGGACCAAATCTGTCAAAGTTTGAAACTCCAGGAACCAAAAGTGTAAATTTCCAAAACTTTTCCAAATTTTCACCAAAGGACAAAATATGACAACTTATGATTGTAAAAGGACCTTTGGTGATAATTTTCCATATTTTGAATAGTCAGGGACTAGTTTTGTAATTTTATGAAAGTTGGGGGACTGAAACTGCCAATTTTGCAAACTTTGTACGTTTTTCATCTGTTTTTACTCATTTTGCATCTAAAACATATAAAACACAATTTTGAAATATTTTCAGTATTTTGATGCATTTCTGAGTGTTTTTGTATGTTTTGTAGTTCAGATTTGACCAAAAATGATGAGTGTTTGAGCACTCATCATTCGCTCTTACTAACTTAAGCCAAACCCCCACTTTTGGCCCATCATTTATTTTCTTTTTCATTTTTTCAAACCAACTAATTTTTCATTCATTTAAATAAAAATGCAATTACAATACTAAAATTCACACAAATACAAATACAAATACAAATACAAAAAAAAAAAAAAAAAAAAAAAAAAAAAAAAAAAAAAAAAAACATTCGAAAAAAATTGGACGACTAATTGTGGTTCATTCTATATATTGCTCGGATTTCGTCCTTCTGCGTGTTAATGAAGCAAGCATCCTCCTCAAGTATCCCCCCGGTTCTAGTGGCAAAACATCATCTGTTCCAACTTCATTATTGTCTTGTCCTTCTTTCTCTTTAGTCATCGGGTACATATCTTGAGCGAGTCTAAATTCATTTTGTAAAGTCTCCGAAAACACTTGCGGGTTGCTCCTCGCTGTACCAGATGTGGTCTCTGATTTTGTTTTTTCGCCGCACGTTGTTTGTCGGGGGAGGGGGTTGGATCATCTTCGAATAGCTCGGTATGTCCGGTGACATCAGCCAGATCAATGGGTTCGACCGTATCCCACTTAGGGTATTTTCTCAAGATGTCCCATGACCCGTCTTGAGTAAACTTTCTTCCCTTTGTCTTGTCTCTAAATGAACTCCTAGCCCGGTTCAAAAAGATCAATCTCGTTTTCACCACTTCTACTCATATGTCTTAAAGGTTGGAAATATCGCTGAACTTTTGACCATTACCGTTTCATGTTTCCTACTTCCCTGTAATCAGATCCTTGTACGTTTGTTGTGAGAAGATGAGTTGAACTCCGTAAGAACCTTGCCCCAAAACATTCGTCATCTTGGTCATTTCCGAATTGGCTATCCTCGAAAACCACAACATAACACGTGGCTAATAGCTCTTCCTCTTGTGGCGTCCAACGAGTGACTAACTTTTTTGGATTTGTGGTGGTGTTGGTTGTGGTTCTTTTGGTGGGTCTTTAGGCTTTTCTTCGTGTGTTTTTTTCGCGAGTTTCTTGTGGTGGTTGTTAGATTTATGGTGGTGGATGTGGTTGTGGTTGTGTTTGTTAAAGATGTTGAAGTAGCTATTGTTGAAATAGTTGTTGTTGTTGTTGGAAATATTCGGGTGTGTATGTTGGCATATAATATTGGCTATCAAACAAGCAAAGTGAGGTTGTATTAAGGAAGATATTGAGTTTGCGGATAAAGGTG